>NNCF01127328.1:132829-151161 GCA_002313205.1 Laupala kohalensis
AAAGATATTATGAAATTGAATATCTTCAAATCCGCGGTTAAAAACTACCTCCTGCACCAGTGCTTCTACACTGTAAAAGAATTTATTGATTTTAATAAAAGTTAAATCCGTCTTGTACATTATCACGCCATTACGGTAGTATTTTTTAAATAGCTTATATCAATTTTAAAAAAACTATTTTCGTGCATGATTGTGTTGTCTTATGACTCATATTAATTTAGTTTTATGTGTACTCAACCTTGGCACGGTTGTGTACATTAATTCTGTAGCCCATTCTGGCCCGGGTTTTTCTCCGTTTTTCCTTCGGGTAGAGGCGGATTTCTTATGCAGGTTCTCTAGACTTTGTCAAGGGGCGTGTTTATTGTAACAATACATCGTGAATTTAGTGTTTATTTCAATTCTTATGATTTTTAAACACTATACCCAGAATAATCGAGTTCGATAATAATTTGTACATGTACTTTTTTTGCGTTTAATTACAAACATATTGATATTCTATTATCTATGGTCATATGCAGTTTGTACTGGTTTTTTTTGACAATAAATTTATAAATTATAACTAGATCTAGACGAATGAAACAATCAACAAACCTGAATATATCTTGCACCGAAGACGGGAATGAAAATAATTCACTTTACTGGAACTGTACCACAATGCTCAGCACCACACTTATCACTTTCAAACAACGAGCTGAATGTAAGTGACCCAGTCACGAGTCCTCGAACAAGATATCGAAACTCAAGCGATATGTTATCCTATAGTTCAGTCATTTGCTAATTTGGAGGGGTGGGGGAATATAAAAGTAATTTCTCAATCGTCTCCAATGTTTTCGGAGGATCCGAATTTCAACTTTGCCATCTCGTAAACTTTGTGCGTTATGAAAAAAAGTTGAAAAACTTCAGTTATTTGTTTATAACTCGAAATTCACTCGCTTCTAGTGAAAAATTGACTTATGCAAAAAAAAAAAGAAAGTATATTAAATTTTTTACCAATTAGGTTTTTACCGATTTTTTGTCCGAAGAACAAATTTCGTTCTAGAGGGCGGTGAATTTTCACCAAATTTCAAAATTGACCCCAAAAGACAATTTTTCTCTTGTTTTTTGCCTATAAATCGAAAATTAGACACTTTTAGAGGATAGTGTGATGAATCCTTGATTTAACATGTCGTTGATGCCTGTGTTTAAAATATCCTTTTGCACTGAGGAACTCTACACGGGCATTTGGCTATTGGTACATTCCATGATTAAGTTCTGTAAGTCTTGTTTAACACACTCTAGAATGTCTTGAAAACACTTTAAGACGTTGAATCTGGCCACATTAGTGGCTCAGAGTCAATTTAATGATTCTTTTATCAAGAGACTAAATTTTAATGGAAAACATCCCCATGGAGGTACGTGTATCTACGTTCGTAATGATATTTTACTTACTCAATTATCAGACTAAGAGAACTTTTGCGTTGATAGCGTGTTCGAATTTAGTGCAGTTAATTTGACCGACACACGTATTACTCGTAATCCAAAAAAAAATCTATCGTTATAAGTGGTGATTTCAACGTAGATTTCCTTAGTGCTTCCCTTTACGCAAATTCGCCCATAAATCGAATCAAGAATCTTATCAACTTCTTCAACCTTGTAACTACGATAAACGACCCCACTCGCCTCTCCAGTTCATCTCAAACATTGCTGACCAGATTATTGTCAACAATGAAATCTCGTATTTCTGTGAAGTGTTTTGCATCCGATACAGCGATCACCTTGCTCAAGTGTTGACCGTTGAAGATAAACTGAAACCTCTTAAAATCATTACAAGTATTCTAGACAGTTTAACGACACAAATGTATCCATATTTACAAATTATTTGTGTGAGGAAACTTGGAAAGATGTTTACAAATGCCAAGACCGACGACGAATTCAATGTATTTATTTCAACATTCCTAAAACATTACAACTGTAGCTTACCAATAAAATGCAAATTAATCAACACAAAGAAATACAACAGATGGATCACCCAAGGGATAAGAATTTCTTCCAAAAACAAACAGCGTTTGTATTATCTTTCAAAACTCAGTATGCCTTAGGGCCCTTGATGGGAATTGATGGGATGGTCCCTTGCTTGCTTCCGAAGAGTAAATTAGTTTATTGTCCTCCACGTGGTCATATGCAGTTTGTACTATTTTTTTGACAATAAATTTATTATTATTACAACCATCCGAATTCCATGATTATTTCCGTAAATGTAAGTCTATTCTCCGAAAAGAGCCAACATGACTCTCCCCGCGTGTGGGACTCGCCGAATGACTCAACCATTCCCACGAAAAACCCTCCTGAATTAAAATATATCAAAATATATCTCAAAACATTACAAAAAATTAGGAAAATGAAAGATACCCTAGCCCTAATAGCGTCGGAATCGAAAAGAACAAGAGGTGACCAAGAAAGGTCAAGAAAGAGAAAGGAAGGAGCATAGCACAAGCAAGTGGAAGTAATGCCAGACTCAGCTCGGGGCCCCGTGTTCGCAAAACACGTACTTACTAGATGTATGTCCCCTTGGGGGGGGGCGAATATTCGTGTTAATGATTAGAGGTTATGGAGAATGAATCTGAAGTAATCACACATTCTGCTGCGTATGTAGTTGTGTCTTGTGAAATGTTGTTAAGAAAAGTAAATGGGTCTTATCTAATCTTAATTCAATCAATTAAATTAATTTTTATTCTATATGGAATTAGCTAAGATAATCGGTAATCTCAAATTTAAGATCCTTATAATCATTGTAGTTTTTATCTACTGCACAAGAATCAATGTTATATAACTATCTTAATTCGTGTCTCCACAACATCCCATTCTATTTATTTATTCAAATATCTTTCATTACATTTAAGTGCTATATTTTTATTATTTATTACATTTTGTGTACAGGAAATATTTGCTAATACTACTACAAAAATAGATAATGCTAATAATGTTCAATACTGGGAAACTTTAGGACGTTTGTTCAGACATATTTTTTTAAGTGTTACATTATGAGACAAGTGAGTCATTTCTGGAACTCAAACACTTTGTGCGAAAGTGACATATCGTTCACATACATTGAAATTTCCAAACAAATTTTGGAATAATGTTAGATTAATAATTTAGTGAATCCAAATCTCTATGTACTTGTACTGAACTGCATACTTCATATCTTTAGGTTGTTGTACAAATGTACTTACAAAACAAAAGGAACAATGGAAACAAAAGGATCATCATCATTCTTAAGGAACCTTCTAAACTTTAGGAAAAATAGAATGAAAATTATACTCCATTTTTCACAGTTATGAATTTCTAAAACTTTGTAAAAACAGCAGTTACAAACTGCCTATGACCACATGGGGTGGTGGTAATAAAGTAAGTTACTCCCCAGAAACAAGCAAGGGACCACCCCATCAATTCAGATCAANTGTAAAAACAGCAGTTGCAAACTGCGTATGACCACATGGGGGGGTGGTAATAAAGTAAGTTACTCCCCAGAAACAAGCAAGGGACCACCCCATCAATTCAGATCAAGGACCCATGAGCAGTGGTGGATTTATTATTTACAAAAGAAATTATTTAATAAATATGTACTGTTATCCATTAATTATTCAAATTAAATTGTAGATATTAGTGCAGTAAAAATCCGAGATTGATAAAACAAAAGTATTAATGGTATTCCCGCCCAAGAAAAATCCGACACTACCCGGAGGAAAACCCGGGCCAGGATGGGGCTACAGAGATAATATACACAACCGTGCCAAGGTTGCGTACAGTTAGAAATAAACTAATAAAAGACAGAAAGGAGCAAAATCAGTATAATATTTGCTAGAACAAGACACACTATTATACAATTCTCTGCTCATATTATTACAAGAACACACAAATTCAAAATTAATATAGAAATCATCTGATTCAATACTACCAATTGTGAGTTGGATCAAAAGATTACATTGACCTGATGATTCATGGAACTTTGCATTCAGTTCTTCATTATTAATTATATATTCAAACACTGCACACATTTGGTAAAATATGATATTTACACTGCTTAAAGGAATTCACAATCCACTTCTTTGCAAGTTATTATCAGCAAACATACCTTTGAAATTAACCATTAAGAATTCACACAAATTACAGCAAAATTTCCTACTTACAACCCGAGCAGCATACCCACACACATATATTTTTGTCGATTCATAAAGTTCACACAATTCTAAATAATCTATTGAAAAAATACAATAGAAATTACTTATATTTACAGAACTATGTACAACATTAGATTCCACAGTAGTTTTTGCAACCTCTCTTATATCTGCAGTAAGGTCATATAGAACATTTTAAAGTCTTATTTTCCTTTCATTTTCCAAAACTGCAGTATACGATACATTTGTGTTGCATCCAGACATAAAACAGTACTGGCTAAATCGTCTCTCCAATTTATCTGTTTGGAATTCCCCCCAACAAAATGTAACTTATCTCAAAATGTGAGAAAGAGTACTCAACTAATTTGATGAAGGTTTCTATAGTACTGTACAACGCACTGAAAGTATCATTGTCAAGCCCACACATTCAGGTAAATTCCTCCACACCTTCAACCATACAAGAAAGTCATTCAAAAACTTTACTTTCAGATCTTCATGAGTTTGAATAGCAGCACTCATCTCACTCCTCTTGCTAACACACTTCATGCCATTTTTAGTATTCTCAATATTCCACCATTTCCTAATAATTTCCAGAAAAGAAGCAGTTTCTTCACAAAATTTATGATCTTTTAGAAATGCGATAGTGGTTTCATGAAAAACATTGTCAACTAAAATGACTCTTTGCCTCAAAGGATACAAACCCTTATAACTCAATTTGAAGGCCTGCTTCACTGATTTGTTCCTTTCATCCTTGTAAAACAAATACAGGTGTTCAAATGATGCTTGCTTAGGACAGCCTGTCTCAAAATCTGGGTACACAAAAGTGTTGTTTTGCAAATTTAGCCAATTGTTCCAGATATTTAAAAAAATATGTACTGTATCGTACAGCAAAAAAATTATCTCATTCGCTAAATCTGGATTCACAAATTCTTTTTGGGAGACATGTTAAAAACACTTTGATTTGTTCTGTAATTATCAGTTATTATGGTTAATACTTTAAAACCAAATCTTTGAATATACACTATAACTTCCAGAACAACTGATTTTAGTTCAATGCCTGTGATTACTTTTACTGTTAACAATTTAACAATCTCCTTGAAAGAACCAAAGCAGAACATATCATAAAAGCTTGGACAGCTTTTGCTGGCTCTCTTGTTTTATTAACAGAAAAACCTTTCACAGAGTTTGATTTGTACTCTAAAGCACCAGAAATACATATTTCATCAATAAGGAGGTTGACTACTTTCTCATGTGGAACCAACTTTTGTGCAAGTACACCCAGATATTCCCTATTTTGGTTTTTCCTGTTTATTCTTTCCAAAATTCAACCATTAGTATTGAAAGATGTTGAATTTAATTTTATTTATTAGATTACTTAACTGTTTGAAATTCCTTAAGAATATCATTCTGAAAATCCTTTAACAACTAGTGAATAGTGGATGCCCTCAGAATTAATTCATGTCAATGAAATTGCTCTTAAATACCCAACACTAGAATATAAATACAGCTTCATGATGTAAGAAAAATTTAGGAATCAGCAAAACTATAGGAAAATATCATTCCAGTTCTGTCAGAGCTACACCCTAATTATACTTTTTCTGTGTGTATATTATGATTTTAAAATTAATTCACTCTCTTGCCACTAGGCAATTGTCATTATTAGTTAAAGATGGGAAGAAGGATGTATTTGTATACATAACTATTTTTTCTGAGGGAGAAAAAAGTGAAGGAAGTCAAGGATCAACTCACCAAGTCATCCTTATGGAATTGCTAGAAACAGTAAAGGAGCATTGAATTGGAGAAATGCTAACTTTTCTTTATTTCATAACATTGAAGTACAATTCATCTATGTTGGAAAAACACACACTGAATTTTGAAAGGAAATGATTCAATGAATTATTATCTCATTTTTAACATTTAACATAACACAAGAGTATTAGATGAAAACTAGTAAGGCCCAATTTTTGACACCAGTTTTATTTCACATAAGTGGCATTTTTTTCTGTTTCTGGAACTGCAAGAAACTGTGATATTTGAGAAATATCAATCAGAACTCTTAAGTACAACATGAACTATTTCTAGCCTAATTGCATTTCAGATACCATTGGTGCCCAATAACATAAAACTAATAGACGAGATGCATTACTTTCAGCTGCAACATATTGTGGTGTGGTGAACCATAATATACAAGTTCTAAACCATTATTAGATAATAGGGGCTTTTTGTTCTGTAACACCAACATGCTATAATTAATTATGACAGTATCAGTTAATAACATTTTTATCACTTGAGACACAGTAAATCTTAAGTGCATCTTATTAAAATGTTTAGCTGATATTTAATTCCTTTTTTACTTACTTTCAGTTTATGTGATGGTAAACATAAAAGCAATATTATCAAGACAATGCAATCAGAAAAGAACTTTATGAAAGAAAGTTTAGTTCATTATATAATTCAACTAATTTCATAACATTTCTTAAGATTATCAATCTCTTCTTTAGAGCAATGTCTTCCTTCTTCACTATACTGAAGCAAATTTTTAATAACTGGAACAAATTAAATAATATTAATAAAGTAAGAAAAAATTATTTTTTAAAAAGGCCCCCTTAAGTTCATCAATGACAAACCCAAGAAATTACCTGTCTTTTCAGCTTTAGATAAGAACATAACTAGTGCGGAAAATCTTTTAACTTGAGATAACCCGAAAAGATGAGAATAAACTGGTTCTTCCTTTTCAATGAAATCTGTATTTAATGAGGACAGAATTTCTCCAAATTCCTTGCTTTCCAGAGATTCTTGGAAAATATTTGGAAGTTCAGATCCAGGTACTTGCTGCAAAAGAACAAATACTTCACTAGAGTAATTAAAATTTTATTGAACTTATCATCACATTTACATAAATCAAATTAATTTATTGAAAATAAACAACACTGAGAATGAATGATATTCTAAAGGAATTTCACACAATGAACTCTTTATAATTCAATAATTCACATTAATTTTTGTTTTTTCCACACACCTCTCCAAAGACCTCTGAGGTACTTCCTAAGGGAGTCGCCTCATATGAGGAGCGTAGTCTCTATGAGACCACCTCAGAGGTCTTTGGGTCTCACAAGTTGAATGAAAATGGAAGACGGGTCCGGGAAGGTGAACGGGAGCACGCTAAGCTCAAGGTCCCAAGTTCGAATCTCAGTTCCATCTCCCATTTTCATTTAACATAACATAATTAATAAATAACGGGAGTTATGATTGGATAAGGATGGGGCAAATTTCTCCCAGCTGAAAGGAAAATTGTAGTGAAAGCCGTAATTTGAGGTAATTCATAGTTTTGCACAATACTATTGTGTAAAATTGTGTAGAGTGAAATTTTATCTCTATATGGAAGATTCTTTCTTCTTTGGTTAAAATACTGTTTTTATATTATTCACAACAAATAAGGATATCCTGTCAACTAAAATATTTTATTCACATTACACTTCAAATTATTTTTTAGCAGAAGTTTTGCAATGAAGTCTTTAATATCATAAATGTAAATTCAATATCTTCAATTCAGAATTTGCTTGTATCAAGTGTTTTTATGATGTGGTGAGGTTCGGGTCATCAAGTCTGCTCTTCCTCCTAACCATATGACATGGGAGAGGAAATCGGCAAGGAAATATGTTGAGTTGCTGGGAAATGCAAGATAAATCCAATTTAATTTTTATACTAATTTTAATGTTTTATTAAAACAACTGATTTCTGGCAAGCATTAATCAATATAAAATAGTGCTCATTAACAATACTAATATCTTTGACATATATTGAAGAGGACTGTGCATATGATGCCCATGATACTGAAGAGCTGGAAACAGCTGTAAGGTCTAATGATAACTATATGGGATCAAGACTCCATAGCCTGGAAGAAACTATATCAAATTTAAAATATTTATCAGAAACTTGAAGAAGCATGTATACTGGAGATATTGTATTCAACAAATTATATAATATGGTATCCGACCAACATGAGATATCTAAGCCTTTAAATGCTTACATGTAATTAAAATTTTGATAAGAGTTATGATGTTACTTCATAATTACTTGGAACCTTTAGGGTTATATAGAAAAATGGTATTTGCACTCTTGTTGTACATTTATTTCCCCTTGTTTTACTCCATAAAACAACCACAATTTAATAAAAACGTACTAAGCACAGCAAATAATCATAAAATTTAATCGATGCACAAAATAATTGGAGTGAATGTAATAAATTATTGTATTTATCATGATTAAATCACTTATCCCCACCACTCACCCACAGACACACGAGGTGGAAGTGAAACGCTTACCTTAAGATATTGGAACCTAAGAACAGGATTGCTCTTCACTGTTCTCCATGCTGTGAAGAATTGCACTGATGAGGTAGGAACAGGAGGAACATTCAATGAAGAGTTTTCACCATGTTTTGTCTCACTGAGCCTTGAGGAAGAGTTACAAGGACCTTTTTCACTGGTTGCAGGCACTATTGTTACATTCTGCAAGTAGAAACAACAGCATAAAGCAGTTGTGAAATAAAATGCCACAAAAATTCTGGAAATTGCTAACTTGGTTCAATGCTTATTTTATAAAATACAAGAAGTGTACTCCACAACCTTTAAAACTGCAATTAATGGAGCAGAAACATTATACATATGTACTTTCTCCCACAAATTCATCTATGGTTTAGTTTTGGNTCTTGTTGTACATTTATTTCCCCTTGTTTTACTCCATAAAACAACCACAATTTAATAAAACCGTACTAAGCACAGCACATAATCATAGAATTTAATCGATGCACAAAATAATTGGAGTGAATGTAATAAATTATTGTATTTATCATGATTAAATCACTTATCCCCACCACTCACCCACAGACACATGAGGTGGAAGTGAAACGCTTACCTTAAGATATTGGAACCTAAGAACAGGATTGCTCTTCACTGTTCTCCATGCTGTGAAGAATTGCACTGATGAGGTAGGAACAGGAGGAACATTCAATGAAGAGTTTTCACCATGTTTTGTCTCACTGAGCCTTGAGGAAGAGTTACAAGGACCTTTTTCACTGGTTGCAGGCACTATTGTTACATTCTGCAAGTAGAAACAACAGCATAAAGCAGTTGTGAAATAAAATGCCACAAAAATTCTGGAAATTGCTAACTTGGTTCAATGCTTATTTTATAAAATACAAGAAGTGTACTCCACAACCTTTAAAACTGCAATTAATGGAGCAGAAACATTATACATATGTACTTTCTCCCACAAATTCATCTATGGTTTAGTTTTGGCAAGGTCTTAGTCTCCCTACACAGATTTCAAGGAAAACAAAAAACAACTTGACATTATAACAGAAACCTAAAACCATAGTGTAAGAGGGAGGAGATGCCAAACCCACATCTCTGCTGTCATTATTTTGGCATTGTTCTTCCAACAATGCAAGATGGCATTTGACCAAAAGAACGACCCACAATTGGTCACTTGAGTTGTGAGTAGGATGTGACTGTATATTGCTTTCATTTAAGCTATTTCAATATACTGTGTAAAACTAGTACCCCTCAGATAAATTATTGTAATAATTCATCGGCCACACACTCCTTCTACTTATTTAAACACGAACTAGTTTCTTCTGCACCTGCCGACTGCTCTCAGATGTTTCTAATCATCCACAATACCAATTACTTTATATGTACTCAACATTGGTACGGTTTTTGAAAACAATATCTAATAGTTCATGATTTTTCTACTCTTACACCACCTGGAAAATCTCGTATGGCAGTTCCTGGTACTATCCCAAAATAATTACACAGCGAAGTCAAGGATCAAATAGATGCTTGGGCTAAAACTAAAATTCTGTACTTCTTATTTTCTAATTAGCCGCATCCAACACTGTGAAAATGTCCCCACCCCCACTCTTTATCACCAGCAGAAGGGTCTCTGAGGGCAAAACATGAAAAGAACTTGTAACTACTCAAAAAAAAAAAAATTACTGCAATTTGCTTATTGTTTCATCACAATTACTACTATACATATACTACAAAATTCTAAAGACAACTTTTCCAGCCCTTGGTTCATTTGTGTCTCAAATGTTTATTTCTGTGATAGAAAATTTTTGCTAAAAAGATAAAAAGAAAACCCTAGAGATCCAATTAAAATTAGTTAAAGTACACAGTATTCAAAAGTCACACAACTCAGTTTTCGAACCTTTGTGAAAAGAAAGGTGGAATATTAAAAAAGAAGTAAAATAGCTAATCTTTGCCTTAGTACTCTTAATTCCAAACTTTAAGTGAGCAAAATATGGGGAAAAGAACAAACAAAAAACTGCTTGTTCAAAACACTCTCAACTGCAACCAGAACTTGAAAAATCAAGTATAGTTTGGAAACCTTATTGTTCAATTGCAATTTCTCTTGTTTTGAGGGTTGATCAGCCTCCTCATGCTTCAAGACTTCCTTTGATAACAAGGGACTGCTTGATGTTTCTTCAATTACTGTAATTCTTGGTGCCTCTTTTTTGCTTGTACCCAAAAGGTCAGGTAACTCATCAAAGGTATCAACCTCAATCACAGATACTTCTTTCAAAGGTTTCTAGAAACAATAACAAAGAAAATAAATTGTTTTTACTTATTTAGCCAAAATTTCAATTGAATAAAAAACAAGATGTACGAGTGGGAATCAAATCAGTATCATTAACTTAGCTGAATTTTTTACTAATAATTTATTAAAATAAATAAATTTTACATACACATTTGTATTAATGGTCAATAAGTGCTTTATTCATAATTTTACAATTAAAACTTGAAAACTTGAATGTTGAGATGATGAGAGCAAAAAGGAATAATATGAACTAATAAGAGAAAGGAATTTTGATAATGAAGTCTATAGTATTTTTTAAACTCATTTTTTTTAATTTGGTAAAACTGAATCTCAATTGGAATCATTTACCTCATAGAAAAATTCAACTACACTGTACATACACTTTACTGCAGCAAGACATTTTTTGCACAAAATGTCAATACAAAAATATATAGTTGTTCAGGGAAGATTAGGCAATGACCGAGTAGAAACAGCTCTACCTTAAGAAAGTTCATGGATTGATAAGAGTAATGAACATGTAAGAGTAATTCTCAAGAAGTTGGTGTACCAGGGTAAAAGGAGCACTAAGTGGACTGTTATTGAATGATTGTGAAGGAACTATCAATCTTGTATCTGGAAGAAACATACCTTTGAGCGAAGGTGAGGTGGCTTCTGAATAGGAGTCACCTTGATTCCATCTTCTATAAGAGGAGAGTTGCCTTTATGTCCTCTAGCTTCCTTCAAGAAATTAGGTTTAAGAGAACCTGCATCCCCTCCACCACCTAGTATTTCCTCTCTGCATTCCAACTGCTTAATACTGGTGGAAGACTTCAATAGACCCTTCTCCTACAAATCATATGATCTCATGATTCACAGCAAAAAAAACAACAACAACAAAAAACACAATTTCAAAGTGATAAATTATTAAAACAACTATTATTTCTGGTTACTTCTCTAAATCAAAACTGGGTAACTTTTAGCCTACAAAATGTCAAATTATCTAGCAATTATTATTTTATTTGCCAAAACTTGGATTATAGTTCTATCCAAACAATAATATTGCCATAACTTCAATAGAAATGAAAATGGAAAAAGAAAGAACTCCAATAGAAAATAATAAAACTATGGTTGAAATTTAATATTAGGTTACGGTGAGGTTTTGAAAGAGTTTTCAATTATAGAGGAAAACATTGTGTTTCTTTCTACAATGATTTCCTCTATAGTTGAAATTTAACATATATCAATAAACATAAGTTCAACATCTCCAATAAAAGAGTGGATAGATCCAAAATATTTATTTTAAAAATTAGTCATTCATAAGTCTGAGAAAAACTGTCAAAGCTATTTCCAAAACCCATGAATTCACAGACAATAAAATATGGAATGAGTAATGTCCAACACAAACTCCATTAACTTAACTGGAACAACATCTGTGCACAAATAGTGAACATCACTCATTCAATACTGTAAGACATGACTCCACTATTTTCGAAGTATTTTTATGTCAAATGAAGTCAACATTCATAGAACACTATTTTCTTATCACAAGAATTATTTCACAAAAAAATTGCAAATAAAATGCTACATGTAAGTGAACTACACTTTGAAGAAGAGATGAATCATGTTAGACAGGTGACCATGGGTTGGGAAATGAATTAGCATCTTTCACTCGGCTGAAACTGGTCCCTAATTCCACTAACCATTTTCCGCAAAAGAAAGATTTGCATGACATTATAAACATACTAACACCTGAAACTGGTTCCAAAGAGCACACCTTGGGTTCACTACTATTTCAACGGGTAAGTGCACTAAGGTTACTAATGGTACCAATAAGAGATGGGATTCAAAAGGTCTCCAAGTGGTGCAGAAATCTTCACAATTGCACATATGGCATAAGGTTTGATTCCTCGCTCTTAGCCATTTTCACACGGCCTAAGATGCTGTCATTTACTATTAGTTGTAAAATAATCATGGCTCCAAAAAGAAATTTGGTATACAGCAAAGACTACTTACTTGCTTAGCTTCCTTAACAACAAGTTTCTTGTTTTGGGTATCTACATATTTCAAAACTATTTTCTTGTCCTTGGAAACAGAAGAAGGTGGCTTATCTAACTTTGCTAGTTCACTCTTTGCAGCAGCATTGTTTGGCTCTAACTCCAGAACCTGCAACCAAATTACCAAATTATCAATTAATTAGTAATTACAGTTCACCAATCAAACAGTCAACACACCTTTTTGAAGTCGTCTTTAGCATCCGGTTTGTGTCCCATTTCTACACGAGCCAAAGCCCTCCGCTGATATGCCTTCACATAAGAATTATCCAATCGAATAGCAGAGGAACAATCCATCTCTGCAAACTTTGCTCTACATAAAAAACATTCACATTGCATAATTAAGTACTATTAAAAAACGTATTCAAGCTTCTACCATAATAATTCTAAACTATAACACAATAATTTTCACCATTACAAATATAGAAAACACCAATACATATTATAAAGTAGGCACATGAAGGAATAGTTTCAATTAAATTTGAAATAAAAATAGCAAAAAGAATTCAACAACTTGCAATACTTTTGTACTAAGATAATTATAAACAATTTTTAATTAACAATGGTGTCAACATAGCAAATATTATCACTTTTATAATGATAATGTGAATTTGAAACAATATGAATAAAAAGATAGAGAATATAACAAATAGACTTAAGTGGTTATTAATCAACTGACTGTACTTAAGAATTAAGTATTTCAAAACATTATGACCACAACTTACTTTTTGATTTTTAGATAACACAGAGCTCTATTTGCATAAAATATAGCATCGTATGGATTGCATTCTATAGCTTTCGAATAGCACTTAATTGCTTCAGTCCATCTTTGATTCTTGACATGTTCATTACCCTGAAATAACATGACAATATAATAAATGCTATTTTAATTAACAGAACCAACATCAGAGGAAGTTAACAAACATTACAAACCAATCCTTTCTCATAAAGAGCCTGTTCTTGAAGTTTCGCAGAATCAATACACGTTTCCTTTTCAGATTCCAAATCCACTTCATCTACCTCAACAGATTCTTTATCTTTTTCTTTATCTGCTCCATCATCAATTTCTGCACATGCTTCATCCTATGTTAAAACAATATCAATGTATCAATTAACTATCGATGGAAACTTGCAACGAATTACCTTGTATTACAGCTCATAAATATGGTACATACCACATTGAATTTGTCCCATGCTGAGTAATCATATGATGATATTCGTTTAGAAGGATGTGCTTCCTTTTCTGGTAATGAATCTAAATTTACTTGCTTGGATTTCTTAGCTTTAGCTCGTATTGGGGGAATCGTCTAAAAAAAGACATCTTAAACATAATGTATAATATTCACAACTGTATTATTAAATAACTCACTTTAAAATCATCGTTAAATATCATAACAACCAACTATAATATACATACATTATTATCAGAAGTATCCTCTGACAGTTCTTTATCTTTTCTCTTCATTTCAATTTCCCAACTTTTCAACTCGCTCAAAAAGGTCCGGATATCCTCGCTATTATCTCGTACTTGCTTTTGTAACTTGTATGGGTCCATTTTCACTCATAAATTGCGGTGATCACATTACAACAAACATAACCTATACAAATCACCAATAAATAGCTTACAAAATATTTACAAAATCAAAACCGATTAAAATATGGTTTTTAACACAACGTAACATTCCTAACAAAACTAAACATTCATCAGTGATCAGTTATCGTAAACGTCAGTTCCCGTATCCCCGAGGCGCTATTCACTTTCCACCGACATCTTCACAATTCGTGATAAATAGTATACTGTACTGTTCATGTGGGTCGAGTAGGATGCGTATATAAAGGTTATATGCGGTGACCGCCATGTTTCGTGGATGAATCGTCAAATTACTAAAAATTACCTAATCCATGATTGACAACATTCATTATTCCTACCTGAAGTAAATCTATATACTGGTTGATACAGTGGGGGACAAGACTAGCCGAATAAAACGTGCTGACAGATACCATCAACAGGTACGAATTCCGGTTTCAAAAACTTTTGTCTTTAAGCAACTGTTAAATATAAGATCATTGTGGGCAGATTTTGATGTTTCCCCGAGTTATTTTTCTCGTGTCCTGCAAATTATGTATTATTATTTCTATTCTCATGGTATTCGGCAGCTCTAGATGGATACAACTGAAATGTCAGATGAAATCCATTGACAAAACAACGTCATGTGACGTATTCGAATTCAGGGGTGAGGGTAGTTGAAATGTTTTTAAATATGTGGGTGGAGATTAGACACCCAAAAACCGTTAAAATCAAAATTAGACGGTGGTCGAGAGAGAAAAATAGTTTCTCAATTTCGCTTGTATCAACATAATTTTTAATTTCGAAAAATCGTTTTAAATTACATTTACCTATTATGTTCTTATAAATAGTTTGATGTTTTAAAATTTGTTTAATTATATGATAAATTATATATTCATGTCAGTTTTATTTACTGTTTTTCCTTTCATTTTGTTACGTGTGAAAATAATTATTGAATTTTCTTTGCCCTATTAATCGATACATTTTTATATTTTGTTTCTTATATCCTGTTTGTTTATTTTTTATCATTCTATCATTTATTCTTGTATTGAAGCTTTGTATAAGGATGTTTCTTGGAAACTTATACTTAGACAACCAGTTTTTTAGTTTTTAGATTGTTTTAAATGTTTGATATTATGAAGTTTAAGATTGTATTGTTACATTGGATCTACTTTTCATTATTAAATTAAAAAATAATTTATTACTAAGAAGTTGTTAATAAATGTGTGTGATCCTGCAGAGGACCTTGATAATTTTCCTGGCCAATTTACTATCCAGAAGAAAGCAAGCTAGCAAGAAAGGGGCTATCCTTTCAATTCTTATGAAAGGGTTCAAAGGCATTGTTGAAGTTCACATTTCTATGCCTCTAGGCAAAATTAAGACACACGCACTCCTTGCCCACAAATATAAAGAAAAAAAAGGGTTAACTATTTGCAATGCCTATAGAATTTTTAGGAAATTTTATTTTCGTAGTTATAATACCTCATATTACATAAAAAATACTATATATGTTATAAAAAATATGAACTGTTGTCAATTTATTATTTAAAAATATTTGCTGATTAATCATAACAATTAAACAACAAGTAACACAACCCTATTTTGTATGAACATATGTATATAAACACAAATAAACACTATAAAATACAATGTTTCAATCCTTTTTGTGGATCATCTTCAGGCAAATTGCCTGTTCGTAAAATAATAATATATGTCTGTACATAAAAAATTGGGTTATTTTATTTGTTGTTATTTATAAATGCAGACAGAAAATATGACTAATTCCATAATTATTAAAACCAATCAAAATTTGAGAAATAATTAGTATTAATGACTTAGTTACAAATGCTTTCACCCCAAGACCCATGCCTGGAGGACCTTTTTATAAAAACGGGTCTGTCCAAAGGAAAACTGGAGAAAATAAAAGGGCCTGGATGTTACTATGTTGTACTATAACAAATGCAGAAAAAAAAGTTAAACAAGAAAAAAAAGTTAATCAATTCATCTTCTTGAAATATGATCTTGACTATAAAAAATATTAAATGAGGCAATTAAAATTCTTTTCATCACTATTTTTACTGCTTTTATAATACTATCTGATCTTGTTAAAATATCTGATTTTGCTAAAATCATAAATTCTTTAATATAATAGGAGCAATAATGCATAAGGAAGATTTTAATCATGAATATGAAAGAGACTTTATCTGTTGATATCTCTTATTTCTCTTCGAAGGGAACTGATTCAACTGACATGGACATTTTTGGGAAGGTGAAAAATGCTCAGAAAGTGAATACTATCCAAATTAGAGTTTTTCTAGGCCTTTACTGTGTGATTGTTTGGATGATGAAATTTATTGTTTTTGTTGGAGTTCCTGTGTTCATTGTCCATCTACTTGATCTGTTTGAATGTTTCAACAGGAAAGGAAGCTTTCTTGGAGGAAAGTATTGAATATTTTTCTTCTAGGATTGATAATTTAATTCTTTGTAAATAATATTATGAGGTCTACTTTCAATTTAAAACTTTTTCTTTATTCCCTTCCATATGTTTTGATGTAATTAAGTTTTGACAAGCTTTGGTTAAATAAAGAAATAAACTTTACTGCCAAAACAGCATTTGCAAACTGCCTATTAAGATCCAAATTTTCTCAGTAGCTCCTGAAGTTCTTAGTAGCTTCTGAAGACGTTAGCTGCAAATGCCAATAAAATGTGGAATTAAAAAAAAAATAATGACATGGCTTAATATCTTGAAGGTAGTTTTAAACACTGATGAAGTTTTTTATGTAATTTTCACTTAATTTCACTTAGTTGAGTCCTCTTCGTTATTGAGATTTTTAAAAAGTAGCGCCAAGCCTTCCTGTCTTTGCTCAGCTGTTTTGCTTTCCTCCGTACTATTCCCCTCTCTTCCACTACCCTTCTGACATCTTCCTCACATGCCTTCAATAATAACTAAACTTTATTGACAAAAAACAGTTGCAAACTGCATATGCTCATGTGGGTGATAATGAACTGAGTTCTCCAAAATAAGCAAGGGACCATTGCATCAATTCCGATCAAGGGCCCAAGGGCAGTGGTGAATTTAATATTTACTAATGAAATTATTTAATAAATACATCCTGTTATCCATCTTTTCTTCCAAAATGAATCGTAGATCCTATGTGTGGTAAAAAATCAAAATTAATAACAATAAAAGTTTTAATTACATTCCTGCCTGTGGAACATCCACCACTGCCCAGAAGAAAACTGGAGAAAAACCAGGGCCAGGATGGTTCGTTGCCTCCCTCGTACTCTTGTGCCCTAAACTTGCGCTATGTATCTTAAGTTCAGTTGTCAGTTCCATCTCCTTCCCCTTTATTCCCTTCTTATTCCATGTTCCAATTCTCATTATCCTTTTTTTAATAGTTTTTTAAAATAATAATAATTGAACCACGTAGATCATAACTATGATATATGGCGAGTCATAATACTAACAATAGTTGCAATAACAATAAACTTTACATACAAGAATAACAACAATATAGTAATTTTAATATATTTAACTATATTAATTTAACTTAGTCTAAGTAGATGTTAGCATAAAGATACAATTTTTATATACTATTACAGAAAATTAATATTTATTTAGTCTAGTGTTATTAGATATCTATGGTAGAAATTCTATTATTTTACTTTTATTTTATTAATTTTTGTCAAGATCTATATTTATACTAAAATAGTGTAATTTTATATTGTTAGTTCTTTTCCTGCATTGTGGGCCACTTT
The DNA here is from genome assembly GCA_002313205.1 of Laupala kohalensis. Lineage (NCBI taxonomy): Eukaryota > Metazoa > Arthropoda > Insecta > Orthoptera > Trigonidiidae > Laupala > Laupala kohalensis. The sequence continues at coordinate 150,943 of NNCF01127328.1, forward strand.
CTGCACCTTTGTTCTAATTATTTCCTGCAGCAGGTTGTATGTTAAAACCTTTATTCAAGGAATTAAATATTTTAACACTTCCCTGCATTTATATTAATGAAACGGTCTTGTTTGTCAAGACCGAATTACTGAAGTGCCACCCTTGCTTTATACGAAACAGTCTCATTCACGAACACAATACTCGCAATAGTAATAATATTCATCGGCCTAGAGTGTCAA
>NNCF01127328.1:151433-174751 GCA_002313205.1 Laupala kohalensis
TGGCACGGTTGTGTACATAAATTCTGTAGCCCCATCCTGGCCCGGGTATTTCTCCGTTTTTCCTTCGGGTAGAGGCGGATTTCTTACACTGGTTCTCTAGGCTTTGTCTAGGGGCATGTTTATTGTAACAATAAATCGTGAATTTAGTGTTTTTGAACTCTTATGATTTTTAAACACTATACTCAGAATAATCTATAGTTCAATAATAACTTGTACATGTAAATTTACAAACATATTTGCATAAAATTACAAACATATTGATAGTTTTATAACTCGCAGCTAACTTTTTATCTTATCTAGGAACTTTTGCTGAAATTTTTGAATCCGCCTCTGCCCTAGGGCCCTTGATCGGAATTGATGGGATGGTCCCTTGCTTGCTTCCGGAGAGTAAATTAGTTTATTGTCCTCCACGTGGTCATACGCAGTTTGTACTGTTTTTTGACAATAAATAAAATTTAAATTATGTCATATATGAGATATTGTCATTGAGGAATTCTTGTACATTGTAGTAGAGTTTCTATCTTAAGAATTGTTTGAGTTTTGTTTTGAATGGGTTCAGTGTATTAATGATTTTGAGGTGTAGTGTAATGTGTTATATAGCTGAACACCTGCATTATGAGTGCTTTTGGGTAAGAGTGGATGTTTTCTATGGTTGATGGATATTTCTGGCCTGTCTACTGTCATGATCATGAACAGTTGAATTAAATCTGTAGAGGAATCCTTTTTTACAAAGTTCAATGTTTAAAAAATGTTCATACATTTTTCTTGTATAATCAATGATTTGATAACGCTGGTATTCTTCTTAGGAATCCTTTTAACTTGAATAGTCAGGCTTGTGAGTTGACCCGCAACACCTTACATTGGTGGAGGTGCTGCCTCCTCATAGTCTCTTGGATTTTTCCGTTATTTCCCTTATACATATTGATGGTTCCACCCATTGTCTCTGGAGTCCCATCTACTAGAGGATATACTGCCCTGACTGGTCCTTAACTGTGCTTAACTACTACATTCAGTGTAACCTACCCCTCTAGACGGGAGTGTCAGTCAGGGGTTGCCCAGGTCCATATAGTTGCAACCCAAGCATACCCTTGGTTGAGGGACTTTAAGTAATCTAACTTCGAATATTAAGGTAAATCACTAAATTTTTCTTGTGTGTCTGTAACATATTTGTTTTTGGTGTAAATATTTTTCTTCATTATTGATATTAGTTAGTAAATTAAAAAAATAATTTTGATTGCTCTTAATCTCCTAAATCTAAATGCTACCACTTTCAATTCTTCCAATGAGCTCTTGGCAATTTTTTTCAAAGGCTTCTGCAATTAAGCGGGTCAAGTGGTAGGGATATGTATCAAATTTCATGAGAACTGTAATGAAATCTAAAAATTATTCAGTGGATACAAGCAGTGAAGACAACCTATATAAGTAGTGTTATTCTTTTCTAAAGGATTTTCACTCAGTGAAGCCTTTGTAATGTAATACATTACATTAGATCAAATTTTCATCTCACAACTTCACAACAATTTCTACATTGCAATTTGTACTACTCACCTTCCTCTTCCCTGCTAAGGAAAGTCTTTGTTGCTTTTTGGATAATATGAACAAATTTTCATGCACTGACTTCAATTTGGTCATAGCTCTGTGCTCTCCCAGAGCAGGTGAGTACATTAATTAGTTATAAACTTCAGTGTTAAAAGTGCTACATAAAACATACTATGTAAAACTTAACATTACACAATGGCTAACACTAATTCTGCTGTACCTTAGTGTAATGATATCAAGTAATGTTATTTTTATAAATGGCCCTGTAGTGTATTAAAGTAATTTAGATGTTAGCTTATCAGTGAACTTTGATTACAAAAATTTTAATACTGTTTGTAGGTGCCTCATCAGAGATTTTTCTTTAAGAAATTTTAGAAATATTTTTTGGAATAACTATACATTGTTTTTTAAATTTCAATTTATATTCAGGTGTTGATTCTCTTGAATGCCAGATAAACTCAAAAGTTACTTTTACCATGATAGATTTTAAAAGTACAATCATAATTATGTATCACATACACACAGGAAAAGTATTATTTTACATGAATATAATTTTTAGCCCTATCCAAATTTTTATCATTTTCTGAAATTTTGTAGTTTTTGGTCATCTCTCTCTAGAGATGAACTTCACTGATTTATATTCATAATTAAGTTGGAGAAAAAGGATAAATATCTTGGAGGATGATTTTTACTGTGAAGATTTTTGGATAGGGAAACATATGTTATGAATTTAAGCTCTTTGAAATCACTACTTACATTGAAATTTTATGATTTAATTTAGACATCTTTCATTTGTATGTATTTTCGTTTTGGCCAACAAAGGAACATGATGATGAGTGTTAGTAAGGCTTATTTCTATACGAGTTTACTTACTAGACACATCGTAACTCTTTGGGGGAGCAGCATCTAGACAGAGTCTAGATTGGTGTATCCAGGTATTACAACTACGGTTGTTAGCTTTTCCTAAGTCACAGCTATATGAACTGAGACCTGGATATGAAAAGCTACAAATTTTATCTTGCCCCACCCGGGTATCGAACCCGGGATGACTTGGTGATGAACAATCATGCTGATATCGTGGCCTTGACGGGGAGACATCTTTCATTTAAATATTGCAATATGAATAATAAATGTAATAGATTACTGAGTTGCCATTATGTGGTGTTTCATTTATTCCTTCACATATTTAATTTTCCATAAAAATAAAAATTTTCCACGATTTGACAATTATTAGGAATTTTAAATAAAGTATTTAAAAAAATTTTAACTGTTGATTTTGTGACTAGATTTTATGTTGGAAAACAGCATTACAAACAAATGTTTTTAAAATGGTCAAATGGCCAATTTTGGATGATATCGAATAGAAAGATTCAATTCAGGAAGCATGTTTATTAAGAAAGATGAAGAGATTCAATTTTATGATACCTTTAAAATCTTTTTGAAGAGAATTATACAGAAAAATTGTGGAATGACGTAATCCTTTTAGAGAATAATATTGAAAGAAATAGATTATTATAAAAACTTTGATTAAGAATTTTTTATTAAGAATTTTATTGAAGAACATTTTATTAAGAATTTTATTTTGCATGTAGTTTATGGAACTGATGATGCTTATGAAGCTGGCAAAAATACTTTTGTCATCTAAATACACAGCTGGTACTTACTGATCCTAAGAATTTGAATTGATGACCCTTCTATGACATATACTTCTATTCTACAATAGTTAATCCTGTCTCGCATAATGCTCAATATTGAACAAGGTTCCTCTATTCTTGATAATTAGGATCATAAAAAATTGTATTTCGATAAATGTGATTTTTCTGTGAAAATTTGGGAAAAAAGTGAAAAAAAAACGTGATTATCAAAAACACATCTGCATATGGGACGACATGGAGGTCAGTAAACTATCTGAAAAATTAGTGAATATACCAAGAAATCTGCAAAATGGGACAATGAAAAGATTTAAACTAATTGAAATTGTTGATAAAGGTATTTTAAAATGTTTAAACGCTAATATTCATACAGATTCAGCCACACAATTGCCCTTTTTCATTGTTAAAACGGAAGAGCAATGTTATGTATTTCATTGTCCAGTTGTTTAACAGTAGACACAAGTTATTTGGACTCATTTTGCATTAACATGATGAAAGTGGTATTGAGTGGTATTACATGTATTCGGTATAGTGTATGAATTAAGGCATTGATTATGGGGTGCTAGCTTATTAATTTACTTAAATTATTAAATTAAACTACCTTACTGAGTAGTTGCCTGATGATGGCCCACAGTGGGGGTCGAAATGTTGTAAAGAATATTTTATTGAACATAAATGAAGTCTATGAAAGTAAGGTCGTTTAATTTAATAATTTAATGTAAGTTCTATAGACGTAAGTACAATATGTTAACATACTTTGGACGGCAAGAGGTGTTTTTGTCAAAATTAGTTTGTTGTAAATGACAAAAGAACAAACTTGATGGAGAATAATGCTTAATTATTTTGTTGTATGTTACTTAGTACATATTGAAATGTTGATAAGTTTTCTACACTTAGGTATGGTAAGCAAACAGACTTATAACATTTTTTCTACTTCTCATTTTGCATGCTTTCAAATTTATCTTCTTTTTTTCATGTTAGAAAAAATCTTAATTATGGTGTAATCATATTAAAGAGTCAAATTCATTTGTCATAAAAGGGTTACTTTTGTCTAAAATGTATTTATTGATTTAATATATATTATCTGTTCTGAAAACTGAAATTTAATGAATTATTCAGATTAATTTAATTCCAGGCCATTTCATGCAAGGAAAAAAAAATACTTATCTCAAAATTATATAATTCAATTTTGTAGAAAATAGATACTAATTTGGAAAAAAAATACATGCTATATTTTCTGGTCCCTATTGTAATACCTTTTCTGAAACATTCTTGAGACATTAACTGGAAAGTGCAGTAGAGAGAGCATCACCCAGTTTGAAGGTATTTCTTTTAATGATAAAAACAACAACATATTTTCTCTCACGATTCACTAGCAACTAAAGGATACTGTTTAAGCTGGTGTGTTTTGAGTACAATAAGTATTAGCTACAGAAAAACTCTTAAATATTATTTGCTCGCTGTTCAATCCAACTTTTAATGGTTGATACTATCTCGGGCATATTGGTTGTCAATGTTTCATTGTTGTATTGTAATCTTTCACTTGTCAGTGTTTAATTAGAAATGTTCATTTAAAAAACTATAACTTAAGAAGAATTTTGTTTTTCATTATAGAATTCCTATGTAGTTTATCAAGGGAAAAAACAATATATTTCTAATCTCTCATTTATGAAGAATGTGTTGGACTTATGAGCTTTTAATATGCAAATGAGGTTACACCTAAAATTTATCTATACTTATGAATTAACTGTCTTCTTTAACTGCAGTGTAAAATGCTTACATTTTTAGGAATGCATGGGATAATTGGAGAAGAGGTTTTACAATAAAAAAGAACATTTCAGTAATTTGCCAACAATGTTTAAAATACATGATGTTTAATAATTTATCAATCTTTCAAACAAGATCATCATCTTACAATCCAGGATTCACAAATCCAGACATACATTTCATAAATTAATGCAATACAGAAAAAGTAATGAAAGTTGATTTGTTGCACAAGGGAATCAATAAAACCCTTCTTGATACTGAAGGAATGTTTCCATACTATATACTCGGCTATCACTAAAGTGCTCATGAAAAACATAATAAATTAAATATGTAAATATCTATGATAATTACAAAACAAATTACAAAATAGTCATGACAGACTGAAGAGAAAGAAATACAGAAGCTTATTACTACTTAAAAAATAACATAAACCCGTAAAATTTGAATCCCTTTTTGGGAAATCTTGTTCACTGTAAGTATGTAACTTAGCTGCTGTTATTGATTCTATTATTAACTACTGATTTTCTTTAAACTTAATTGCTAGATGGAATAAGGCAATTTCTATGCAGAAATACTGTAAGAGGAATGTATACCATTACTTGTCTTTCTGTAATAGTTCTCATATGATTGAATACTGAATTCAGTTACCATACTTGGACAATACTGATTTTAGTGCTTGTAAACTATCGTTTAGGATATATAAATACTGTATTTCATCACTCTAGTTAATTTCTTTTTAAAAGAAATTACTAGTTGTAACAGTATTTACAAGGAGCTACCAGTTATTAGCAAATATTTTTGTTATAGATTGACGCACTTCTTTTTAACACTACAGAAAGCATTGTGAGTACCAAGACTTTGCTTTTAAGTCGCTTCTCCTCGCACAGAATCACTCGCGAGATCTATGAAGAACACATGCCTTATCACATTGGCCATGTGCTCTCTTTCTATATTATACAACATTTACAACTGGTAGTTTTTTAATCTGTTTCTGGGAAACATGATCAAAACACAAATTCATTCGATAAATTAAAATAATGGGAATGGAGAAAACTATACATGAAGATGAAACACTCAAACAAGTAGAGAGCAAAAATAAATTAATACTTTACATAAAATAATTACATTAACAATAAAAAAACTGACACATCTAATATTCACATTTGCAAAATACATACAAGTTGTATTTTGAGATGACTAGATAATTGGTTGAGAATTATTTGCCAAGAAAGTCCACCATTTTGGTGAGACCTTCTTCCTCTTCCTGTAGCAGAAGAGACTCCACACAGCCTTTGAAGTAAGGGCTCGTGAAGCAGTTGGATCTGCAAAAGAAAAATCACCCAAGTAAGACTCGACTAAAGACATGGTGGCATTCCACAGTGTTATAGTGTAGTGTTGTGTGATGACTTCTTCAAAAAATCCTTGAAAATTTCCTTGAAAAAAAAAAAAGAATCTTCAAAATCTTAAAGTAATTGTCCCCGTGAAAATTTTTAAATATATTTCATCAAAATTCAAAAATGTTTTATAAAATATTTTGCATTTTTGTTTATAAAAAATATTTTTTTGTAGCATTGCTCTTTAAAAATTTTATATTGAGTTTAGTTAATGAACTTTTGTTCAGTTTAGATGATGTTCAGTGTGAAATGTATTTGTTATTAATATATTGTTGGTTTATTAAAATTTTTATTTTATTTACCAATGTTTGACAAATGTCTACTTTTCTCATTCTCAGAATGAGATCTCCATGTAGAATATTTAATAAAGTTAGTTAATCGGTTACAATACTAGCTTTTTATTTTATCTGGGATTATAATTTTACTGTATTTTGTTTCAAACACATTTTTGTGTTTGTAATTTATAATTAACATTGGTGGAAGTCATTAACAACTTAAATTTTGGCTGTGTATTTTTAACTTTAACTTATTTTAGCAGGATTTGTCAAACCTTGATTTAAAAAGAACTTGAGAAAATAAGTTATTACTTCAAAAGAAGTGAAATAAATATAGAGGTTATAAGTTGATTAGTCTTGTCCTTATTTTCTGTTTTTCAAGACAAATCTTATTATTACAAGATTTTTTTTTTTAATGATAAATTAATGGAAGGAAAATAAAGGAAGGAGAAAATAAAAAATAAACAAAACAAACTAAAGGTACCTAAACCCCAGGGTCTGCCCCATGTAATTGTTTTATCCATGTCTGTATCTTCTCCATTTCGTCTTGCAGAAGAAGGACATCTAGGCAGCCTTTGAAGTAGTCTGAAGTGAAGCAGTTCTTCCTGCAATAAAGATAAGGTTTAGCACAGGTCTTATACAGTCTTCATCCTGGTTCACATTGGTAAGTTAGAAAAAAAAACTCTTTGATATACACATGCAAGTGCAGAATATCATAGTTACTCCATGTTTTGTTTATAATAATGAAATTAATATAAATGATAGATTTGAGATAATGTCAAAGATATGAGTGATTGTGGTGAATTCTTTAATTTATTTATCTGCATGTAAGTTAAAAGTGTCTCTCTTTTTTCAGTACACTATTTTTATGCAATATGTATTTTTTATGTGCATGTGGCTTCAGTGTCTTTATTAGTCATTCAATAACAAATCATATGAATTGTAATGGTAAACTGTTTTGAATCAATATAAATCAGTGGTGTACCTACTCACAAGACTCAGGGTCTGAGTACTTTTTTTTATATTGTTGTATTTGTAAATGGGAAATGTAGCGTGCTATTGAAGCTTATCTACATGGAGCGATTGGAGTTAGGAGTTAGGAGTTGAGTGGTAGGTCATTGTTAGGTGGGCAGGTTAGCTGGGTATACCAACAACTTGGCCCATGTGGAGGGGTTAGTTGTAGTAGTTAGTAATAGTTAGAGTTATTGATACTAGGAGGAGCTGGATAGAGGAAGGAAGGTTTGCTTTTCAGAAGTCACAGCTAAATGAACTGAGACATTAATGTGAAAAGCTACAAATTCTGGCCCTACTGGGAATTGAACCTGGGATGACTTGATGATGAATGACAACTCTACCACTTGTGCAACAAGTGGGGCCTGAGTACTTTCGGAGGCCCCCCATACACAAATGTGTTTACATGCCTACTAGTACATGTCCAATGCTCTGATTTATTAAAAAGAATTGTTATTTGAGTTTTATTTATTAAAAAGCTCAACCACTATTTAGTTTAAAGTTTAGAAATGTTTCAGATAATGTATATAGAAATTTACAATAATATTTGGTGACCAACTTGAAGACCCTACGCATGATGAGGCCCAGGGCAGAGTGCCCCTTCTCTCCTACCTAGGTACACTACTTTTAGTCATTGAATCACCAAGTTAAAATTTTAGAGATATTCAGAGCTCCTGGGATATGTAATGGACAAAGGGCAGCACTTTAGAGGGGCATTACTCACTTAAAGCAATGTAATGCAATGTTGAAAAAGAAATTGTTGTCAATTTAAAACTTTGTTGTACTTAGGCTAATAATTCTTTGTTTTCATAATTCTTATCACCAGCATTAAAGATACTTGTCTGTATGTGTATGCATGTATTTTTATAAAATATGCCTTCATGTTGAGGTGATTTGAAATATAATTGCTCCAAGAGACCATCCAATGATTTACTGATTGTTGAGTTTATAGAGACATATCAAAGAAAATTGTGTTGGTATTTTTAAAAGCTGGAGTTACTTTTGTTTGAAAGAGGCCTGTTATTTCGTATGTGTGGAAAAGAGCGGCTATTGGATCAAATTATGTCTTCTTGTTGGCGAGGGGATGAGGGAGTGGATGTTTGCGTACACCTTTCGACTATTAGACCTTGTGTCTTCGAGAGTAGAAACAAAAGATTGAAAGATGTGTCTCACCTGCACAGAGAATGCAGCTGCGGCTCTCGGAAGAGATTATAACAATCCTCGCAGATGCGGTCAAGACGTGCGAAGATACTCTTGTCGTACACGCCTTTGCATTGCAGGTCGAAGAAGGACCTCTTGGCGACGGGGTGGGGACGGCCGCCGGGGGCGGGGACCGGGGCGGCGCTGGAGGCAGAGGCGACGGCGGCGAGAAGCCTGCGGGCGGAGGCGGAGGGCGCAGGAACGGGAGCCGGGGAGGCGGTGGTGACGGGGGCGGCTGCCAGCGCCAGCAGCAGCGCGAGGGCGGCCGTGGCGGCAGCGGCGGCGGATGCGGCGGGCGTGCTAGAGGCGGAGGAGCAACTCCAGCGAGGGGACGAACCGGCGGCAGCGGCGGCGGCAGCAGCTGCGGCAGCGGGAGAGCAGCCCCGAGGGCTACGACGGAGTTGCGGAGGCTGCATCTGCAAACACGAGAAAAAACGCGTTCTTAAAAAATGCTGACACTGCTGCACTTACTTGGAGACATACGACAAGAGATAAGATTAGGGACGAGGTTTTCATAAAATTAGGGGCGGAAAATTGGTTCAGGGCTACCCAATATTGCAACGTTTATGACTTAATTATTTCATGAATAATCTATAAAGTATGAAATTTTTGTTCATATCCACACATCTTTTAAATATCGTAGGTAGTTGGTACGTCACACGGGGGAGATCGAAAAGGATTTATATGCCTGAGTGTGAGGTGTGACGAGTTGGGGGGGGGGTGAATTTTAGAAGTAAAAAATCACAAGGCATTTCATGTGAAGGGTTTCTAGATTGTAGAAAGAACAGAAAATGAATAAATACACGATCATTAATTTGATGAATAATGTCCATACTTGTTCGTGGATGAAAAATGACAAGACGACACGAACTTGTATTGGTTTCTTTCCTTATGTAAGTAATTATTTCAAACTCGTGTGCAGTTGATGCAATGTATGTATGTCTCGCGTGTGTGACGACGGGTGGCGCTTTCGCACTCGTATGCGGTAGGTGCGACCACCTGTGAGCTTCCTGCCCCCCTTCCCTCGTCCCCCAACCACCGAGGTCGAAACAAGCCGCTGCCGCTAACGAGACGCCCCGAGCACCGCCGTCGGAACCTTATAGAACCCGCCCACCCTCTCTGCCGACCGACCAATCGCACGCACACCTCCAATCGGCGGCAGCGACCGTCTCTTTCATCCTCTCAATATGCCGACAGAGGGGAAGGACATGAAACTTTGCTTGTTAGATTTGGAATCTTAAATACATCTATCCTTCTAATCTATTTTTATTGACCGATGACGGCTATCCTGAATTGATAAGTTGATGTCGGAACGTAAGGTAGATCCAGTTTCGGGAATGGTTCTATCTCGCCAAAATTGCGCTTTTATTGGCTTGAGATAACCCGTACAGGTTTGGAGATGATTGTAATTAAACTGAATGAATTACTGAGAACATGTATGATCCAGTGAAGTTAGACGTTTCGCCAATAGTTCGTTTGGCGCCAAGCATTCTGGCAGCAGAGGCCCACGACGGGCCAGGGTAACTTACGGGCACGGGCACCACCTGTTAGAACGGCCTTTGCGACCTTCGTTTAGCAGCGGACTACTTGTTTAATTATCTTTTGACACGCTTTTGCCTGGCTGCCCCTGGGCAAAATGTTCAAGATTTTTACTCATAACCTCTGGGCACAGATCCACAAATGATGAATACCATGTTTTCTGAATCGAGTTCGGATTTCTAGTTTTCGGATATTCTTATGTACTTCGAAAACTGGCTTGCGCTACTTATTTTTATGTTTATCTGAATGGAATTTTAGTGTTAAGTCCACGTATTAAAAAGAGTATGATAAAACGTAAATGTTACATTTCTTAGAAATCGTTTAATTATTATAAAACAATATTGTGAGTTGTTAGATTTTTGACAGTTTTCTTGTTAGTGATGTATTTAAATATTTTGTAGGGTTGAATTGTACCTAATATGAAAATTCCCCGTACCAATTATTTTTGGTTAATATCGTATTTAAGTTATAATTAAATTATAATGTACTGTCCTTATTGGTTGGTGGTGAGCATAGCATTTTATTTCGTATTATCATACCATGATACTTGATTTGGATAAGAACGTGCCCTTAAAATACTCGACAATTGACAAATATTGGTGGAAATTTCATCTTTCGATTCGGCACCTCTGATGATTCTCTCGTTTGTGGCTTCTCGCAAATGCCGACGTGTATGACGTGCTGCATAAACATACAGGCGTAAGAGATTTCGCGCATTTTCCAACACGCTTCCCCGCAGGGCACCGCCGGACCTCCCGCGCGATTGGTCTCTCCTCCTCTCTTCACTTCTGCCCCTCCCTAGATGTGTATANTGGTCTCTCCTCTCTTCACTTCTGCCCCTCCCTTTCGGTCACCACTTAGCATAATTGGACGGCGGCGGAGCGTCGATGAGAGAGAGAGGTCTTGAGCAAACAGCTTGCGGCTCTCCGGCGAAAGACGACCGAAGAAGCAGCTCCAGCCACGGACTCCTCCGCCACCCAAGAGGCAGCAGGTCGCGACCGAAGCCAACACCAATGGCTTAATAGGCTTATAATATGGCAATTGATGACTTTCCTAGACCCTGATCCGCCTATTCAGGTTTCTCGGTTTGCATGGAGCGAGCTACTTCGACAATAGTGTGGTTCGAATAGATCATCGCACTACGCGACGTTTTTTCATGGCTTCACCGGCGAGCGCATAAAGAGACTTGAGTTGTGGCAAAAAGCGTTGCATTGGCGAGGAGTTTGGTATCTTCTGTTTTACAAAACATTCCCAGAAATATTTAGGAAACAGTTTTATATTCTTGAATGTTTCGTTTCATGCTCATCTCCGTTAGTATTCAACAACCTGTCATTATACGATTCATTTCCAAAATTTATTCATATTATAAACTAGTAGTTCTTTGCTTTCTAGAACCATCTTAGTGTCCTGAAAACTAGCTGTACACTCGTAAAACGAAGTAAAGAGAAACGCGTTTTATCTTCTGGCACTCCTAACAAACTCTTGTATACTACGCATTGTTTTCGAGCGTACTTTCTACATCGAATCACCGCGGCGATTCATCTGAGAGGAAATCTAAGGACGTATCACACCTCTTAATCAATTAGTATTTTATAACAAATTATAAAATAAATAGTACACATAATATTACGATCGTTCTGAAGCCTGGAAAAATATTTGTAAAGATGGCAATGGTTTCTGGCAATGGTTAAGTATGAAGCGAGAATAACTAAAAGTTACCTTTTAGAAGCAATATATAGCGATTTCCCCAATAGCCACGGTGTTTCCTCATTTTATTCTGTTTTCTCTTCCCGCGCAGTTACGGAACAACAATCCGGGCCCTTACAATGATCAGTTTCATGACGGCGGCGCCTTTGGGATCTGCTGTCCATTGGTGAGCTGGCGGAGGCGAAGCGTGAAGGAGTGGAGTAGCCAGTGCACGGCCAAAGGAGCGTGACTACCTCGGCAAAGACGGCGCTCCGGGGCATCTCGTTACGCAGCCAGCCACCTGACCCTCCCACCGGCCACGGATTCCAGAACGCGTCTTGGGCGGCCGGCTATTTTTAGGAATGGCTCTTTCTCTTCCGTCCTCACTTGCCTGATTTAACCTTGCTTGGAGAAACCACTCTCGGGCTATTTATGGGTTATCCTTCAGCGTCCCGAATCGTGTTAATTATACACTCTAAAGTATTGGCGTGCTAGAGCAGCACTAATCATATCTATGTATGAATAGCTTGAATCTTCGCATTATTTGTCAAAGTGAAAATTTGAGGACCTTCTACTGTGTCGCCTATTTTGAATTTACTATATGAGTATATTACAATCGTGTCAATCATTTTTGGTCCCAGAAAAAGAAAACGAAAGTCTCTTAGTTCGATGAGGATGTCGGTCTGTGCATTTCTCGGGTTGTGGTTCATTGAAAAGTATTTGGACACTTTATTCTTGAAACCTAAAAATTCTATTGTTGATCCGTTCATTCATTATATGATTGTACATTCATGTGCATATCATTTTATTTCTCCTTGTTAATAGTCAGTTTTTGATTGTGTAAAGTATTTCTATTTGAAAAACCGTAACGGGTGGTGGTTTTGGTCAGTAATGCAGTGTATCATTCCTCTGCGTGCTGACTTACATGACACGAACCTGCATTGCACTCTTAACAGCTTGTATACGTGTCTTGTCGTGAGGATTTTATCTCTAGTTAATTGCAGACTCGTCTTGCTCCTCGAGTAGTCGATGTGAGTGGAGAAGGAGTTCGAAGAGACTAAAACTTGCCTGTAACATCGTGCATCCAGGAAGAATTCTTGAGACAAGAGAATGAACAGTAATTTTTTTCTTGTTTTGTGTTGAGGATCTTTCACACGTGTCATTCAGTAGGGAAGGGTCCAACCATCGGTTTCTCAAACAATTTGTTTATTTTGGAACATCAGTGAAAACGAATTAATTAAAGAATGCACAAAACGGTGTTAAACAATATTGATTATTTATTGAGTGAATCTTCAGCTCTATACCAAAATTGCAAAACATATCAAAATTTTTGTCTAACTTTTAGTTACTTAAAGCAATAAAATCATTCCCAAATTGATTACTGTTCTTGGGCTCCTAAGTATGAAATCGCAGGTCAAGTGCATCTGACGAGGAGTCGGAACTTTGAAAATCTCATAAACGGATTCTGTATTGAAAATTTTGCGAAAAAACAGTAGATATCACTGACTCTTGGGAACTATGTAAGCATCGAGCGGAGAACAGTAAGTATATTTTCAGTGACCGTGATATATTTTATTTCTTGGATTCCTCGCATAAATGCATACTGTTTAGAGTAAAAAAGTTGTAATGGAAGACATAAAACTTAAAAACTTTGGTCCCAAATGACAAACATCCATGTTACTTTGATCGTTGCATAATCTGTTTTGTAACTTCCCTCATAAGTCAAGAAAGGTTGTGTTTTCCGCAAACTGCCAACCATTAACCTCCCACGGAACAAGTCGGTGCTGTAAAAAGCAGAAGCACGTTCTCCTGACTGCGTGGGTGCAGTGGCGGCGCCTGGCGGTCGTCCAGCGAAGCTCTTCCACCCACGCATTGCGCTTAGGAAGTCGCCCACGTCATCGGGTGCCTCCGAGGAACATCCCTTCCTTGCGAGGAAATTGTCTCCGTATTCCATTTCAGCCAGGGAAGGTGACTCGTGTTTTTATACGAATGTTTCATCATAAATTTTTCTTTCTCGAGCTTCGCAGAGTTTGAATTATGGAGAAACATTGTGCATGTTTCCAGGGTTTTCCACCAATTTCTGTATTTTATCGCAAAGCTTCCATTAATATGAGTTTTTTCAAAGTTTCAAGGAATGTATTTCCTCTCCTACTGAGCTTTTATTGTTCTCTCATTAATCATAATGGTATTTAATTTCAGTTTTTGTTATATTTCCTTATTTCTATTATATCATTCAGTCTTAAAACGAACATTTCTCGATTGTGTACGTTATATATGTTAATATATTTTTTTCTCTTCGGCTTTTCTCGCGTCCTTTGATCGAATCGATGTTGCTTGCGCGATTAACTAAATTAGCGTATTTTCTCTCACATGGTCACACATACATTTTTTTCTTCTGTCGGTTGACAATTTTCATATATATTCGTATATGTTCGTAGTTTCCGAAGAAATATCAATTTCTCAGTTAAAACGTTCTAACAATTTTCTTCAGTTTCTGGAAGAGATTTTGAAGTTTAAATGAAATCCGGTACTTCTGATCATCGTCTTGGCAATACAATTTTGGAAGTAATTGTTCGTGCTCAGTTACTGCAGCAAACTCCACTTCTAATGATTAATTGTGATGAAAGTACAATCGCACCATGTTCGTGACTAATTAACCTACTACAAAACCTCGGACTGCGGAAGAGTTTTCATCGCTTAATGAATAATAGTAATGAGTGTTGGGTAGCATGTCGCATCGGCAACTTCATTTGCCGAAGTCGCATTCTCGGAGCTGAAAATGTGAGGGGGCCAGTATTAGGGATTCTTTGTGGATCTGGGTCGTATCTTCATTTCTTTATGTAACGTTTTGCGCGAGGCGTGAAATGCACCGTTGAGACGCACCATATGTAATTTTGAATAAAGAAAACTTCGATTTATTGGAATTTTTCTGATTGGCGTATTTTTATGACATATCAATTAATAATCTAAGCAAAATATTCTTATTTCTCGGGAGAGTGATTCGAGCTGACTCTGCATATTGAAGAGAAAAAGTTGAGCATCTGAAAGTATTTTTTACGTATCCAGTTTGAGGGATTTTTACTGTCGGTATTTTTGAGAGAGATATTCTAAATAATTATCTATATGCGATACCCTTCGTTAAAAAAAACATGTTTGAAACTTGTTTAATATCGAAGCATTAGCTCCATTACTTTAACAATCTAGGAAACATATCGTTAAATGTCAAAGAATTTAAGTTGTGCAGGAGTTTTTCTTGGACGTTTTCTGCCCCGAGACTGACATTGCGCTCCGTGGGGCGCGACGGGGCTCGAACCTCCGTCCGCCGCCGTCTTCTGCGAGGAGGAATGCGGCTGCTCGCGGTTGCCTCCGTGTTCCTTCGGAGGCCTCTTGCTATTCCCCCCCCCCGCCCTCCGCGCACGCACGGACGAGGGAACGAGCGAGCTTCTTCACTCGGAAGGATTCCTTAGTGAACTTTTCTGGTAACCGAGTCGCAATCCCAATCACATTCTGTCAGCACACGTCGATGGAGCATCGCGGAGGAATTATAATCCTCAGTTCTCTTAAGTAACATTGACGCGTCTTCAACCTGAGACCCGCTGCGAAACAGGACAGGCCGCGAATGATTTCAGTTGGGTAGCCACTCAACACGGAGCACCCAGACTTTCAGATAAACGAATAGAATAGTTCGGATAATATGGAAACCTCTTGACTAAGATTGATGTGAACTTTTGTTTCAGGAATTAGATATCCTAGCTCTTCTTGGATTTATTAATGTATTTTACAAAGGCTGAATTATTAAACATGGTTTTTAAGAAACTTTCTTTTTCACCAGCGAAACACTCGAAATAATTAACTTCCTAACGTTGCAACCACCGTTCTTCCGCAAAAGTCATTTCGGAATTGTCTTCCCCAAAAAAAATAAAATAAATGATACCACTAAGTACAATTTTTTCAAATTCAAATTGCTTCTATAATAACAAAGAAATCATTGATTTTGGTACACCCAGGAAATATCTTCGATTTTGCCATAAATGCATTGTGCTAAATTATCCTGTTCTTTTTTTTAAGCGAATGAAAAATATCCATCCCACGTTGCTGAGAGCAACAGGTGGCAAAAGTGCCTCCGCCTCCTGCAAAGAAGCCACGCGTTCTATTTAAACATTTTGACGTGCGGAGAAAGACGGAAAACATCCACGGAGCTTAAGAAAGCTATCTCCAGATAAATCTTTCATTTCTTTTGTCTTTTGTGTTATTTTATTTTAATTGTACGACAGATGAATTGAGATGAGCTTAGGTAACAGTTCTTGCATGACTAGGAGTACTCGAGGAAAATGTAGGAAAGCGAAGAAACATCAGCCAGTAAGTTGGAGTGATTGCCTGATGGAGCGATCGGATGGACTGAATATCCAACCGAACCCTATCATCCACATAATTTTTCACCCACACGGCGGAAGCGACCGCGCTGTTCGGATGGAGTGACCGTGTGTGCGTGGCTTTAGATCTCTCTCGGACTAAATGTTGTTTTTGGCCCTTGTGAGAAAGAAAAATATAACTTCCACGTGTTAGATATCACAAAAATATTGATTTATTTAGTCAATAAATCACAGATAACGCTAGTATCTTAGCTAGTATTTAGCTTCACCAGAGCCTGTGTGAATGATTTACGTGTTTTTTTTAATGCGTTAAGAGTGAAGGATTTGGTGCTCCGCCTCATTTGGCCTCCGCCGTGGAGTGATTGTGCGTTACATTGTATGCCAACCTGGACAAACAACCCTTGGCGTCATCTTTTGCTTTGAGGAAGCATCTTTGAGAGTCTAGTTGTGAGATATGTTGGCAAACTTTGAGATGAAACATCCAGGGCGAGAAGTAATAATTTGGACCAGGTTATTTTGTTCCCAAAAATGGAACTAGGTTGCGAAAACCGAGTTGTGGTAAAATCGATATCGTTCCATCCATGTAGAGATCATCCGTCCGCTGGGAGCGTCTTGGAGCGAAATGTCGGAACAAGAGCATCTCTGTATGACGTTGGCACAAAGGGTCATTCATGCGGAGACGCGGTTACGGTTCTTTACTCGTGCGTTCTTCTGCGAGTTCCTGTAGAAAAAAAATCACCCGTGTGATCAGAATCTGGCAGGAGATCCCTGACTAGACACTCGGGTTATTCCCATTTTCATCTGTTCTCAGTCCTCTAGGTGTAGGTACAAGAACGATATTCATGAAGAAAAAAAATAACCGTTTTAAGAAACCAATGATGTCCTTATGAGAACCCTTATTAAAATATTTTAATGTCATAAAAAAATGTTGATCTCGTTTATCTTCTTACAGAGAGGACAGTTCTTCGTCTTTATCGTCCATTTGTCATATAACTTTGTTGAAAGCACGATCATGAAATATCGTTACCGCTGATGCATTCACCAGGAGCTACAGTACTTCTTGGACGATTCTCTGTTACCGGACATTTGAGGATGAGGATTCCGGAGCCCGTCAACCTCCCTCCCCCCGCGTCTTAAAACGTGCCTGGCACAGTCAAGTTGTGCGTTACACCTGTGTACGTTGCATGTGTGTATTCTTAGCCGGAGACATTGCATGCGTGCGCGTGCGTCGTGGAGCACGCCATATGTGTCTATGGAGGGAGGGAGAGAGGGCGAAGGTCGCATTCCACAGCTGCAGCAGCAGTCCCAGTGCCACTCTCCTCACCCATCTCTCCCCTTCCCCCTTCACTCTCTTTCTCCGTCGGAACAGAAAGAGGCCGACACTATTAAACTCGAGTTCACGACTAAAACATGAATCACGCTTACGTTGGAATAGAATCGATGTATCCCCGAGGCGCAGCAAAGAAATGTTATCCTTTTAACCTAAAATGATTTAATACTCTGAATTACAGAATTGGAAGGTACAGTTCACGTCGATTTAAGGAAAATATGTACTGCGAGATAATAATGAACTAATAGCAACAAAAGGCGTCTATAATAATTTCTCTATGTACATAAGGCTATGTGTGATAAGGGAAGTATATAAAAGCGCGACTTTAAAATAGGTAAAAGATTTGACCCTTTTCCCTGCGCTGGGGACAGGTATTTCCAGTAAGAGAAGCAGGATGACGTAAACATGTGTAAAACACCGAGATAATTAAGAAGAAAAGGGAAAATATCCACGTAATGACTCTGTTAAATATGTGGATAACGTGCACCGTTTTTATGTACCACTTGGTATGGAGGAATAAAATTCATTAATTGTTGTTGTTTAGAAAGTTCTTTCAAATAGTTTACAATTTTGTATGTTCATTCGGTGGCCGCCCTGCGCCGCCTTCTCTTCGAGGAAGAAGTCAGAATTTCTAGTTAACACGTCAGGAATTGGATGAGTCGGATAATCGAGGCATCGTCGGAGCATTTGAAGGAAGTGAATTTCGTACGTCGACTTCCTCGTGAATTCTTTAGTGCTGCAGTGTATGTGTGTGTGTGAGAGAGCGAGTTCGCAGGTGCGTCCCGCCGCGCAGTGGCCGCCGCCGCCGCCTCCGCCGCCGCGCCAGCAGCGCCAGGCAGTCTGCTCCACTCGTCCGAGCATTCCGCCCCGCTCCCCCCTCTCCATCGCACTCCCGCTGCCGGATCTCCCCCCAGTGCCCCGCTTCACGGTCCACAGCCGTTGGACTCGCTCTCTGCTACCGCCGTCACACCAGCGGGCATTTCTTTATATCTCTCCTTTCATAATCCGCACTTCCACGTTCATCTTGGCGATGGTTCAGGTAATGAAAATCAGGGGAATAAGGTGTTTTAAGGATATGTTACTGCTGTGATTCTCTGGACGTTGTACTGGATACCAAAGAAAACCAGTTTTTTTCACATCTCCATTCGAGAATCTTTTTTACATCCGTACCAAGATGCTTTGACATGGAATCTAAGAGTCGGAAATTGCTCATTCCCAACTGCTTCGTTTTCAGTAGAGACGTATAAATTTTTTCGAATAATAATACGCGACGAAGACGTCTATGTACTTAAGGAAAAGACAATTTCTAATACGTTTTACCACTTAAATTTTTTTTTGATTGAAAAATATAAGTACAATTTGAGGGTTCTTGTTGTACATGGAGGTTACAAACTTTCGTAGCTATAACCTTTCTTGTGTTCGCGAATACGTGCAAGTTATGCGGGGGCGTCCCGTAGATTTTCGTTGAACAAATAATGTAGCTGAGAGTTCTCGATTGTGGTTGTGGCAACTTAAAGTTCCAAGGTGGGTAAGCGGTGCCGCCGTGCGCAGGCACTATGAGTTCTCCAGCAGCGTGACGGCGGTCGCCGCGCACGCCCGCGCCTCAGGTGACTCCGGAGGAGAATTGAAGAGGGGAGGGAGAGGAGAAGTGGGAGGCGCCGCGCTGTCTGCTACTGCAGTCAGCAGGCAGCAAGCAGCTCGCTCTCTCCCCTCGTTTAAGAGCCAGGCAGCAGCAGCAGCTAGTCTTCGTAGCCTTCACTCGATTGATGACGTTGAACCTCTCGCCTTTCCAGCAACCAGCCATCACGGCTACTGCCTACTTTAGAGAATCCAGGACATGAACTTTCATTCTTCCTTTCAAATTTCGGTTCATCCATCCCCTTTCGTTAACGAATGAACTCAAACATAATCTCGATTTTCAGGGGCGATTCATACGAAAAGGGTGTTGATCTAAAAAAACAAATCTGGATGCGAATACGATCTACAGTTTCCACGGTTCAACTAGGTGAATGCTGGGTAATACCTGATACTACCTTCCCTTGTCGTGTTCCTCCCGTGCGTTGTGAGGACACAAGTAAAGGAGATAACTTTCGTACGATGATAGCCCAAATAACGGCTCGTAACTAATGCAGTGTGGTCAGCGAACCCTGGTGTAACAGCGATGACGACACCTGGCCACTGACTCCTCCTCCTACTCCTCCAGCGAAAGTCCCTCCTCCTCCATTCGAAGCACGAGTGAGTGAGGCAGAGTATTAATAGCCACCACGTCAACCTCTGCACATGCGGAGGCGTCTCGGTGGCTGGCGTAGAAAGCGACTCACTCACTCCTCCCTTCCACCCGACTCGACGCCCCAGGCCACCGATCGCCCGAGGCCTCGAGGGTGGCGGCACCTCACCACTTTCTAGGATACCTCCGCAGGGACGGCGCTTTTCTTCGCGAGTTCAAGAGCTTAACCGCGTAAGAATTAACAATCAAGAAATCTGATATATTAACTACAAGTTTGAATCATTGATGTGTGTACTACTGAACTGAGGGATCACCCACTCAGACATCCGAGGTTGCGTCTCAGGGGCTGAGCGGGCAAAGACCTTCTAAAGCATTGTAACGACTCTGTGAGTTTATATCCTCTTGGCCCATGTACGTACGATCCTGTACTTATTACCGTAAGCAATCAGTAATACATAGGCGTATGAGCTCGTAAATCATAATACAGTGACTTATGGGAAATGCGCGCTCCAGTAATATAGTTCGATCGTTTAAATATACATTTTTCTTTGAATGCTGCGACCTCCTCGATTCCACGCATCAAGATGCATTGTGGTCCATCGTCTGAGTTTCTCCACTGTTCCATTAACACGGTATATGCACAAGCTTGGCATCGTTGTCCAAATGCATTTTAGAGTCTTTTTAAACTAATTCATTTTCTTAAAATTATTAAACATCTGTTTGGGTGAATACAAAGTTGAGCTTATGGCAATTTATATCAAAAAGATGTTTCGTTTGGCATAAAGCATTTAATAGATCGAAATGTCTCGAGATCTATGTATCAATTATACAGCGAGAGGGGAGAGCTAGTATGTTTCTGTGACACTCGCCGTGGTAAATCTGAATTCGGTTAATAAATAATGTGGCTGGTGAACGTGGTAGAAGTTTCTAGTACGAATAAAGTCATTGACCTACTGCAACCCACCTTCTCATATTTTCATTGTAGTTATTAGTAACTGTTCTGTGAAGGCAGGTAATGTTTTACCAAGTGGTGTGCGTCAAGTTTCACGACTCATAATTTTGTTTTGTATGTAATTGATCATTTACCTTCAAATTCAAAATCTAGTGTACCTTTGATAGCTCTTTCATTCGAGCACATTTAACAGTAAATTATTTTGCTTGACTGAATTACATTGGAAAAGATATGTTCTGAGCGAATCCATGAAAAATTTTACTGGGCATATAAATGAACTTAAGAGGGAATGTGGTGTGATATAGTATAAGCAGATATTCAGTTAACGAGTTCGTTCTTGGTACTATTCTTAATTGGTCCTGTTTTTAATTTTTTTCAAAATATCGATTATTAAAAAGAAAATTAAGATACGGTTCTACTAATTATTGAATAAGTACTGGATGTGTAGAATTAACTCTTGAAATCTTTGTTTTGTACTAATTTGTTTTGAGTAGAAAATGTCAACCATTTCAAGACATCGTAACCCGAAAACGACGAGGGATGAACTTCACTAGTTCTGTAATTATATTGATATTTTTCGTAAAACACTATGAATTGTTTTTTTTTGTGTAGAAGCCAAAACAATGATGAAGCTCAAAATATCCAAAGGTGTGCGATGCTAGAGCTGGCATGGGGTGGGGTTGGGAGGGGGGCATTTGCCACTTTCTATGTCCCCTTCGCCTTGCCCGAAGGCTCAAGTAGCCAGCGAGAAATGTTTCTTTGCGCCAGGAAGTGGTTGTGGCGTCAGAGAAAGTCCGCTGTCGGCGCTTAAGAACCTTTGACGAAGCGGATATTGGCCCTGAAGAGACGGGGTCTCGGGGTGGGGTGCGGCACGGAAGCGCCGGCTATGCAGACGTCCTTTTAGCTCGAGCGTAACGGTTTCTTTACAAGCTCCCTTTCAACATATTTTCAAGTAAAAAAATCTTTAAGAGATTTCCACAGCTTACGCAAGTGCTTTATTTGTGTTTCCTTCAACCCTCCAATGATATAACGTATGACAATATTAAGATGAGGTACATCTTGAATAATTGTGTGTGAGTGTGTGCGCTCTCGAGTGACAGATAGTGCGCGCGTGATTTGTGAGGTTTTCAATAACTAGGCCAATTCAAATTTTTAATATTGAATTAAATCCAGTATATTGCAGTACTTATTGTGTTGTTAGCGTGTGGAGGATTTCAAAACTTATAATATTTTTGTTGCTCTAGCAGATAGCGTCAACAACTAATTTTTTCACGTTGTCAGTTTTTGTTACCACTGGGGTAGTCCTGGAGTCTCTTAATGTATCAAATGGAGAAGGACAACAGTCACCAAGTACGTGAAACACTGATCCTGATACGTCCACCAATGATACACCTTTAACAGAGGCTCCATCTTGTTTCCACATCGTTTCGTGGTGTTCATTCTACTTTGGCTTCTCCCTATTCTATAAAAGATTCCCCGGGAGGCCTTCGAAGTAAACTCTATTCTAGGATTTCATATATAAAAATTAATTTAAATAAATTTAATGTCAAAAAAGCAGTACAAACTGTGTATGACCACGTGAAGGACAATAAACTAATTTTCTCTCCGGAAGCAAGAAAGGGACCATCCCATCAATTCCGATCAAGAGCCCTGCTGATTAAAAAATTTAAGCAAAAATTCCTAGATAAGATGAAAAGCTAGCTACGAGTTATAATACTAATAGAATGTCAATATATTTGTAATTTAACACAAAAAATTTATTTTTCATGTACAAATTATTATCGAACTATAGATTATTCGGAGTATAGTTTAAAAATCATAAGAATTGAAATAACACTAAATTCACGATTTATTGTTACAATAAACATGCCCCTAGACAAAGCCTAGAGAACCTGTATAAGAAATCCGCCTCTACCCGAAGGAAAACCGGAGCAAAACCCGCGACAGGATGGGGCTACAGAATTAATGTACACAATCGTGCCAAAGTTGAGTACGCATAAAACTGAATTAATATGAGCGATAAGACAACACAATCATGCAAGAAAATAGTTTTTTAAATTGTTATAAGTTATTTAAAAAGTACTACAGCAATGGCGTGATAAAGTACAAGACGGATTTAACTTTTATTCAAATCAATAAATTATTTTACATTGTAGAAGCACTGGAGCAGGAGGTAGTTCTTTACCGCGGATTTCAAGAGATTCATTTTCATAATATCTTTTATATTTTTGGACAGGAAATTATATAGAACGATTCCCGAATGATATGTTCCTTTTTGGCAAAGAGTGGTTGACACACTAGGGCGATGAATATTACTACTATTGCGAGTATTGTGTTCGTGAACGAGACTGTTTCGTATGAAGCAAAGGTGGC
>NNCF01127328.1:175100-216817 GCA_002313205.1 Laupala kohalensis
TATATATATATATATATATATATATATATATATATATATATATATATATATATATATTCTTTTTTAAACATTCTGAGTCGTTTTTATTGCGAAGTGTTTTAATTGCATAATATGCATTTTAATTTTTAAGATTTGTTGTTGTTTTACACAAAACGCACAGTTAATTTTACAATTTAGTTTTACGATTTCCAGTTGTATAATCAACTTAATTGTTTAAACCAGGTAAAAGCAAGTTTTTGGAATATTACTCGTAATACTAAGCAGGTTTAATAAATTATTTAGAAGCATTTTTTCTGATCTGTCTTCGTTAAATGATTGTACCGCAGCCAATTTTGAGATTTTTTTGTAGCCTTTAAAGTAGTGCATTTGCAAACGGCAGCACCCTATGACTCCTCGTCCGCTGTAAAGCAGTGTTCGAAGCCTGCCTCGAGGCACAGCTGGCGGCCATTCGATTCCTTCGATTCGCTCTGATGGACCCGTTGCAAGCTTTCCCTTCGGCGAATATTTCCTGTTCGCACATAAAAGCACGTCGATGCCTCTCAGTGTTACGCGCTGAAGTATGTAGATATATTTACATAATTCTTCTGTCTCTATGCCGCTTGCGCTTTTCTGCTGAACGATGTTGAATCTAGCTCCTTCAATTCCTCCAAGAAGCTCAAATAGTGTAGGGGGAAGGAAATTCTTTAAATTACAACACTCAAAAATTTAGTTTTCCTACATATTTGATACTTACGTGTAATTTAGAATTTTCGGAGGGAGAAGGCGGGGGAAATTTTTTATTTTATCTAATATTTCACGGCATTTATAAAATTATGTGTAGTCAGATACGGCCACTAGCGAGCGCGTGAGAACAAGCATTCACTCTCGTTGAAAGTGGGTGATGCGAGGAAAGTGTGGAGGGGAAGTAAATTCCGACAGGAGCTTATGAATCGTGTCACGAATACAAGAATTGACTACCTTCTAACTCCTCATGGCTATAAATATTCAAGATATAAAGGGTTTGAGAATGGACTTGGGTATGAGATTGTCAGCAATTGATGAAGTACCCAGATTTAGTACCGTGGGGTATTGATGCTGTAGAAAAATAAATATATAGTTGTGAAAGGAGAAAATAAAAAGGATTTGCTCTCAGGAAACGAGCTAATTATTAATTCTTTATGGGGTGATACCCGACAGTGGTAACATCGTATGGAAAAGCTTGAATTGAAGGATATGAATAATTGGCGCTAAACTTGGCTAGGAAAGGCGGAACATGATGATGATGATAATCCGTTGACATGGAAGCCTCTCTTATTCGTTCGTGTTGCTCGCCCTGCGGGTGCCTCGAGTGAGTGCGTAGTGGTTCGCAGGTTTGCCGTCGTTGTCTCTCGCTGATGAACGCTTAGTATTCATCAAGGTTAGTCTCAACAGGGGATAATTCACCGGCTGGCCAAGACTCTGCAGCAGGAGCGGTGGCGGCGGTGATCCAGCACTTGCTTGGATGCGAGGGGGGTCTTGAGGGGGAGAAGAGGCGGCGGTGGTGGTGAGGAAGGACGCGGTGCGGGCGAGGTCGGCGACTGGGAGTGGGCGGAGGCGGAGACACTGCACGCAACAGGTGGTGCTCTCCATCCTCAGTCGGATGGTGAATTTCGTTGTGGACGCGATCCCTTTCATATACATCACTGTTTTTTATAACGACATATTCGGTTATTTGACTCGTTTCTTAATTTTGTGCAATTTTTATTCTACCATATGATATACAGTATGATTAATGACATTTATTTTTTTAATGGAATTACTTATATGCATTATAGAAGTTTTTTATTTTTTGTAATTGCACGAAATGTTTGAGAAACATGGAATGAAAATTGTTTATTCCTTCCCCGCGCAAAGAAATCATTGCAGATTATTAATTCACAAGTCTTACGTTTTAGTATTCGAAATTGCTACTTCCTACTTACATCAACTTCGAAGAATATTACATTGCTTTCACTGCTCATTTAATTCCACACTCTTCAACCACGAGTGTTCCATGAATTTACGATATCACTCTTGCAGAAATAATGTTTTATATTATCTTCAACGCTATCGTCGATTTTTACGTCCCTGCGATCGGTCTCTAAAATTGTGACATTTCTGGAAATATAAGGGGAAAAAATTAATTTCTTTTAAATTTGAGTGTAGAGTTTTAGTATAGTATGTGGGCCTTTTTTCGAGATTGATCGAATAAATCGAGAAAACATCTTACAGAACTGATTCGAGAACACAGTATTTCAAAAGGAAAATTGACATTGAAAAGGTTAAGAGGAGCGCTAAACACTGCTTGCGATTTGCTCATTACTATTGAAAATATTTGTTAACATTTTATTCGTATCCTGAAAACGATTGAGTAATTACCGAATTTATTCCATTTCAGATTGTTATTAAGGAAGCAAATGAATGTGTGGGAGACGTATGCAGCCCACGTCCGCTATTTCGCGTAATATGAATTCCGTGGCGATATCCCTGTTTATTGCGACTGCTTCCTTCCTTCTGGAGGCGTCTTCGTCGTTAATATTCTAACAACTCGACGTTCTTTGAATAAGCTGCATATCGCTCGACTATTTTCTCCCAAGACAAATCCAAGACGGAGCTCCATTTTCCTTAACGTCTCCACGGGTTGTGTGGTCTGTGGCGCACGAATATATGAATTCGAGAAATGTCGATCTCAACAGCGTGTATTCTTTAACGTGGAACCAAAATTTTTAGTGATATTTCATTAGCGTATGTTATTTTACGAGGATTTAATTTATTTAAAAAAAGTTTTCACTTGGACATTGTCCAAAATTTACTGATTCTATCGTATTTAAAAATTTCGTTTTTTTAATGGGCTACCAAGAAGTGTGAATCCGTCCATTTTTGGTTCTTCGCAATGTGTTATATATTATCGTATTGATTTTCCGACAAAACGGATATTTCAAGGAAGAAACAATATCACATTTGAATGTGCAAGGAACGAATATTCAGTGACTTACTGAAGCAATATTAAGTATTTACTTGTTGTTGAAATGAACGCAGAAATATTTTTATTGTCATTATCGCGCTCTTCTTCAATTTTAACATCATCTCTCAGAATTTTTATTTTCGTCTTATTTACATCCGTGAATTCCAGTCTGCTCATTGTGCCAGGTCATAATGAGACGGGCGTGGAAGTAGTAAAATAATTACTCGCAATTTTTCTCTCGCAATGAAACACTTATAATATTTTGACGTACGTCATCGTCGCCCTGATACGAAACTTATCTCTAGCTGTGTTTACCTCTTCAGATAAAGAGTATTGATTGCACGGTAAATCAGTTTATGATGGTGGTGGTAACATATTGGGGACGGATAACATGTGAAAGGCGGGTTCGTTGTTGAAAGGTTTGAAAGGCAGTGCGCATGGATAAGATACGGTTAAATCCATATGGAACCTCTTCAGTTATACAGAGTATTGCCTCTAATGCGCTGTTAATTTCTGGCTTTTGTTTGGAAGTTAATTGTAGCTTCTTCTCTGCTAATTAATTATAATAAAAATATACGAATAAAACATACGCTATTTAAAACAACTCTTCCCCTGGGTTAGATGTGAATAGAATAGTGAAATTAAAAAATTTGAATTACTGTCGATATAATAAAAGCCTGGTTATAATAATCCGATTTATTTGCTAGATAATTTAATTAAGGTATTAAATTTCATGAGAAGGTAGGTTTCTTTTTTGTTGTTGATGTAAGATTTGTCCTTGCAAGCTTATCTGTACTGTGTGACGTGGACAGAACAAATAAGATTTTTTAATCTACTCCTTGTTCAATGCGAACGAATAATGGCGAATTGTCTCTGACTTGTTCTTGTTATTGGCATTGCTTTCAAAAATGTTCATTGTAATCGGATCACCCTGGTGTATCCTTTGCGATCTTTCTATCGAATGTTCAAAAAAGCTTGTCACCCTTCACCGAAGTTATGATAATGCCGTTCATTGTAGTTCCTGGTAACTCTTTTTATAAAGTTAGTTTGTAGCTTTTCATTATTTTCGAGATTTTCTCTAGAATCCAAAAACCTGAATTCAGAATAATTTTATCTTTTCCGTTTTGTTTCATAGAAAGCAAAAAAAAAAAAAATCGATTTTTAAAATATATCCTTCGAAAAATTTTACACCTTACTAGACTATGGATATAGTACATATTTCCGTAGAGATTAGTCCACGAACTATTCATACGTTCACGAGTTTTTGAACTGTAATTGGGACTTTGAAAATATAAAAGATGATTGATAGAAATTGCGTATTTTTCTTATTTCTCTCCGATATTTCATTCTTTGTCTTCTATAATCTTCACTTTCGTCTTGGGAGCGGGACATCGCCATGAGCAGCAGAACGACTTCTGTTCTGGGTGATAATGAGGAAATGTTGCATACAAAACAAGCTTCTATCTCCAACAGTTTTATTTCCGAACCGTGACTATCTGAAAGTTTCGTTCAGATTTATGCTACTCCTGACGATGCTTTTAAAATATTTTGGTGTTCTAAAGCACAATTTCTCTCTGGTACATGACTCAGTGCTCCATCTTTTACGGATGGTCATTGTTTTCCGACAATTTAATGCGTCTCAAAATTATTCCAGATATTCGTCTTTGCGTGGAATTTGGAGATAGTTGGCGATTCCACTCTGCAAATCATTCCCCAACATTTATATTCGCTATTCTGCCTCCGCGTGATCATTTTTACTGAACTTATCTCTTCTCTATTCCAACATCATCGTTGCTAAGTCATATCATTCTTGTATGCAAATGTGTATACAATGGACTGGCTTTGGACCTACACAATGTTTTGAATTTCTTAAATCTTGTTTCTGTTGATTCACCAGTATATATTTGCGGATTAGGACAGGAACACCTTTTCTTTCCAGTTTATTAATGAACATTTATCACCAAAAAATGTAGAATAATTATGAATTTAGAATGATTAAAATTTTAAAGAATGAACATTCTCAATTAAGCGCAAAATATTTTGAATATGAAATAGATAAAATTTGTTAAGTTTTTTCCCAACAACTGGTCGCACGATTGTTTTCCCAAAAAGTAATTTAAATTAATTGTAAGATTTCCAGTGTATTTCCATCAAAATCTCTATGGACATTTTTCTCAGAACATTTTGCATAAACCACGCGAGGGACAGTGAAAATAAAGAGTTTGGGATTTCAGGTAAGTTAAAAGACCGTATTATTTCTTGGTCTCTGTCTATCCCTGAAGTCACTTCCACCAGTTTGAATAAATTTATGTTAGAGAAAAAAAATGTCGGATCACATTAACTGGAAACTAGAACGTACTTCGCCAGTCGGGCAGTTGGAATTCCATTACTCTTAAAGTTTCGTGCCATATATGTTCCGCGTGTGACGGAGCTTTTCCACCAAAAGAGAGGATAAGTGATGGTGTTGTATTCTTGTAGTGTTCTTTTTGCGTTCTTTTCGTTCGCTTCTGACGTCACTTGGTTGGCTATCTCCCAACATCGCTGGGTCCCCGGCGTTCGAATGACCGCCTCTGATTTCGAAGATAGAGTTGATTATAATTTCGAGATGCTCTCCTGGAATGCATTGCTAATGAGAGTGATGTTTAGTTTTATAATTCATTTTGAATTTTATTTATTTATTTAATACCTTTTTCGCGATGTTCAGGCCATGAGGTCTGTTCTTCCATGGCCCTAACCGTTGGACTTGGGAGAGGTAGTTGGGAGAGATGTTTGGTTTCTGGGGAACTTATGTCCTAGGCTTAAGTTGGGTGGTTAATTATAAAACATTAGACTTTCTCTTTTTTTGCGATGTACGTTGTACGAAACTATCTCTTTTAAGCTGTACATCAAAAGTTGCTTTAAAAATCGTCAAAACGTGGCGTGGCTTTCAAACTAATGAATCGCAGACGTTAAAAAATAAAGTAACAAATTTTGGATGAGAAACAATTGAGAACAACTAAGAAGATTCGTAAGGACAAATATGAAATAAGAGTTGAGAATGAACGTTGTGGGAAAGTTCTTTGCGATGTGAAATGAAATGTAGGTATTGATTTGGAATGAACTAAAATTCCTTCAATTTTTTACCAAGTGTACCTTAAAATAAACGTCAAAATAATTGCACGCTAGAACTTAATTATGCTTTATCTTATCAATTTTGTATTCACTTAATGACATTTAATTTCTGGTATGCTGAACAGCGTTGTGCAATTAATTTGATTTTACAAGATATCAAAAATCATAATAAAATTGTTTAGTAAATAAAAATTTATATTTTGACCATTATTCTATTAAGGATTAACGTGTGTTGGAATCAATGTCAGAATGAACGTGAGTGTTATGACGAAAAACTGACGCAGACCCGCTTTAACTGCCACAACAAAATCCAAATCCTCTAGTTANCGTGTGTTGGAATCAATGTCAGAGTGTTATGACGAAAAACTGACGCAGACCCGCTTTATCTGCCACAACAAAATCCAAATCCTCTAGTTAGACTAGCGCTCTTACCTGATTTTTGTTTACCATTAATTTGTTCGTTTCTTCATTTTATGAATTGAATGCTTTTGATTTCTATTATTGAGAATAAATGTGCTAAATAGATGTGCAGTTTCCGTTAACGCATTCAGATAAAATTACAGAATGATGGGATAGAACTTTAGCTCTGTGAAAGAACTGAAGAACATGTACGTATATTTTAGATGGAATTTGTAAAAAAGTTATTCAAAAATTGAATGACGACAATGGAAATCGCGTAGTTTTGAGTTGAAATGATGTTTGATAGCTTCGTCACGTAAGAATTGACCATGAAAAGCGTAGCAAAATAAAAAAAGGATCGTTCCTTTTCGTAAGAACGATATGAATGGATCATTGCGGTTAAGAAATCTCTCCGTTGGTGTGGGTCAGTTACCACTGCGCATTCCTTTAAGAGAAAAAGTGCTTGCGAAACGTCCACTAGCATTGAAGCAATGGCGAATATGTTGCGAGAAATTTCCATTGACATTCATAAAATTATGGTTTTTTAATGACTGATTCATTTATGTTTTTCATTTCTGATTGTTCATTAAATAAATATTTAAATGTTAAAAAGCATTTATTATATTTTTTTAATATTACAAAAAAATCGAAATACAGCGCAGTAGAATTATTTACCGAAGTTTCGTGATTATGCCCGGGCCCTTTTGTGTACGTAATTTACCGAATGTATGTGCGTGATGAAATTTGTTCATGAACGATTCCGTGTATCACACGAAACTTGAGATTGATATCTGTTTACAATAGAATTACAGCTCAGGACAATCATATGCATCCGAAATAGTTTCCAGTCTCTAAATGTACTTTTTTTTTCGAAAATTTAAAAATAATAATATTTGTATGATAAATTGAATAAGTAATTAAAAACTTCCGACCTTTTATGGACGAATATTATTTATATTTTCTGTGAAGAGCTCACTACGTTTCGACGTGGATTAATATTACTCGTCCATAAGGTTGTAAGTTTTTAATTATCTATTTAATTAGATTATATAATGGGAGTAATGGTAGAATTAAAGTGAATAAGTTTTACTGGAAACTTCTGAAATATATCAATACATTTTTAGATATGTCGTGAAATCGATTATATATAAAAACTGCTGTAGATTTGACTATAATTTCATACTACTACCCAAGTTATACCACAAAACTGTTGCAGTATTAAACACACGAAATATTTCTTGAAGGTAAGCTATTATTTAACATACCTTTTTACGAAAATAAATCTATGTCAGATTGTTTCATCCTCATCAGAGAATGATTATGTTTTGTTGCGTCTTTTTAGATTCTTCGGGCAATTAACGATCAGATTTGGTGTTAAAAATTATATGTGGTAGAAAATCACTGATAATTGAACGAATTTTATTTGAATTTCTTCAAAAGCAGAAAAAATGTATGATACGCTCTTTTTTAAAAAAAAATAACGGAATATTGTGTTTGGGAGTAGTGAAGGTACAGCGAAAGGCGTGATGTTTACGCCTTGTTTTTCCACTCCTCCAAGCGTTTCTGAAGCAACCGAAGCAAGCGCAGTGTTTGTGGCGGGCGCGGCGCTGTGAAGGCTCGTTCGGAAGGTTGCGACCACTTGAAGGGTAGAGTCTCCAGCTCTGCAAGAAACAGTCGGCGACTCGCATACGACACATCGTCCACAAATTACTCCACGTGTTCTTGCGGACGGAGGGAGGAAGCGCGCGACCGAGACGAAGACATCGCCGGACGGACGGACGCCGCCGTATAAAAGAAGGAGCTTCGTGATCCAGTGTTGTCTCTATTGGAAGTTGCTGCGACGGGATACATGAGAACGAGAGTGACGTTCCACATAAATGGATGCACTATTACGAATCGTATTTAGAAAATTTAAAACGTTTTTTATTCAAAATATTCTCCATAATTTTTATTACCCCAAAATCATGTGGAAGAGTAGTGTGAAATATTATCACATAAAATCAATATTACTCTTATTTTTCTCATTTAATGCTGATTTGAAAACTATCGTCTCTTTAGAATAAATTAGACTTAAAAAGAAAATTCAAGCTCGTTTATGACAACTTGATGGTCTGATCAATTAATCATGATACAGGACAAAAGATAAAAAAAAGTAAAACAACAAGAGAGAGGTACTAACGAAATGGAGAAATAGAGCAAAGAACTGGAAATCTTAGGGGAGCTATCATAGGAGGATATATATGTCTGGAATGCATGGTGGATTCAGATTGATCAATGTTTGTCATAATGCGTACACAAAAGTTGAACGACCGCAGACCAAGCTGCCTTAAGAGTATAATAAAAATGTTATAAAATAATAAAGGTAATGGATGACCACTTTCTAGAATCAGACCAAGGGATGTGGGTATCTTTCCAATCCTCGGAGGATGGAAGCCAGAATCGACGAACATTGGAAGTGAGTATTCCATGCGCGCGTGACCACGTGGATGCCACGTGGAGGGGTGCGTGCATTGCGCCTTAGGCGTCGCGTGCGCATGCGCAACGCGCGCGTTTCACGCCGTCTCGCCCTCCAAGGGCCTTCCAACCAGTCGCTTTCGCCTCCCTCCGCCCGCACGTGCACTGGCCAAGAACATCACGTGTACATGTTTCGCCGCATGAGCTGTGAGTGCGAGACTCAAGTTTCAATGTTTGAAGAAGAAGCAGCAGCTTATTGCGAGGTGTCATGCTAACATCTTTCTAGTATGGGAAAAAAATTCTCTTCAAATATACGTGTTTTTACGATTTAGTCTTTTGCGACATTTTTATACCTTCTCTAAATGTTACAAACGCCTCTGACGTCTCTAGAAAATTCCACCATTTGGGAAATTAAAAAAAAAATCCAAAAGTTTGATTTATACAAGGAATAATCGTATATTATTATTATTATTATTATTATTATTATTACGAAATTGATGATCTTAAATCTGTCTATTCAAAATATTTATGAAAACATAGAAACAATAGTTGATCAAAAATTGAACGGTGCCATAGTGAAATTAATATTTTTGTGAATTTATTACGACACACTTGACAAATATTGAAACGCTTAAATATTTAATGACGTATACAGATACGAAGTCATTAGTAAAATTTTTAATCTGCGTCAACCAAACGACAACTCGTCCACCACTGAATTGGTGTTACGAGCTGTCTCAAGCTCGCCAATCTGACGGTGAAAGATGTCAGGTGTGGAGGCCGTATCATGGGGATAACGTTTTAGATTGTGCCATCACAAGTATCAGTCGTGTACAATCGAAGCTGAAATAAGTTTACAAATTATTTTACGAAATGCGAAGTTGTTTGGAAATTATTGGACAGTTTGTGGGCACCGTCCCGAGGCGTGGAGATGAGCCCCATTCGAACACGTGTGTGGCCACTCCGCGGACGGAGGTTGTCTCAAGAGCGACGATGGTGGTGGCACGAACGACCGCGATCCCGTTACACTCCTTCGCACTCACCATTTCTGTGGCAGCAGCGGCGGCAGCTGGAGCGGTTGTGGTTGCAGCGTCCACCGAAAAGTCAGTCGAACTGCGGGCGGGCGGGATGGCGCTCGAAGACTTGGCAGGAGAGCACTCAGACGACGACGATGAAGCACTTCGCACTGGCACTTGTGGCTTGCTTATGCACGCGACACCAAACCAACGTCTGTCTTCTGTCTCACTGACTGAACGGGTCTGACGCGACGCGGGTCTCGCGCCGGCATATATGAGAGCCGTTGCCGTCGGGACGGGGCAAGAGGGGGGGCGGCGGGCAGCGATGGCGGTGGGAGCAGCAGGGAGGCTGGAGGCTGGGTGGCTGGAGGAGTGGTGGAGTGAGGGAGGAGGCACGCGTCAGGACGGACACAGGCGGGAGGGGATCAGTCGCGTGCCGTGTGCGGTCAGGGGTTGTTGGGTAGTGGGCTTCGTGCAGGTGGTAAGGTTGGACCACTGCGGGTCTCCGTCTTCTTGGCGGGGTTCTTCGAGGTAAAAGAAAACGCGATTCATACGAGAGATGTTCAAGAAAATTCAAACGGTTTTTACAATTTCGAAATATTTAATCGCTTGCTTTTCGAGAAATTCGAGTCGGTATTTTATTAATTCAGACTTAAAATTTTGGGAGTATATATGTAATAATTTTTTTCCAAGTGTCTTCTTCAGATAAGCTCAGGGCGAGTAGTTTTAGTAGTTTGTCTAAGTTTTGTCGTAATGTTGGGAGATTTGAACAACTTTTTTACGTGCTTTCAAAAATATTTGCTTTTGATAATTTATTTCGAAAGTATTAGGAGAACGTACGGCCTATAATGAATTTTTGTGAAAATATATATCATGAAATTTAGTAAGTAAAATTATAAATTTGCGCGTTATATATTAAAAATTTTCGACTTATTTATTTCATTAAAGTAGTTTTTTTGTCTCGTCCTTCGAACTAATAAAATAGTAACTGTGGGAAAAGATCAAATTCTGTTGTAGGTTCTACATTTAAATTTTATAACGTATCCTCCATCAAACCATATTCTTCACACTGTGCCATTGAATTAATTTTAACTATGAAATACTTTGAAAATAGAAATATTTTTCGAGGAATCATGTAAAAATCATTATTTTTAAGTACATTTCTTCTTATTAAACAAATACTTTACAAAAATATTGCAAACGAAGATCATAAGTACTTTACAAATATATTGCACTGTTCGTTTCATTTGTTACTAATACAGAAAAAAGCTTATTTATTCTATCCTAATATGTATATTTTATTTAATATATTGCTTTGTTACAATATATACTTTTTATACAGTTTATATCGATATTATAGCTTTTCCAGATATTAGCCAATAAAAAAGACATACTTTTAATTTGAAATTTATTTGATTACTTGAATATTTCTAACATTGAGTTTCTTAAGATATTCTATTTCTGCTACGAATTTGTAAGATAAGTCATGTTCTATTGATTCTCATACCATTAAATGTAAGTATCTTGTTTTCCTTTCTACTACTAGTGGGTGAGTAAACTCCATAAGTATCGCGTTGACAAACTCTGTAGGTTGTTTACAAATAGAGTAATTGGCACCGAATGTCCATCCTGCACTACTATGACTCGCTTGCGCATTCCCTTTCATAGGTCAGCTTTTGTGGATACATGTAAAAGTTTATTGTTCTTCAATCGCATTTGTTGAGTGTGTTATGGACATTCATATTTCATTAGCGTGAAATACTGTTACAATAAAAGTGAGAACGTAACTGAGTTTGGTTTTATAATTATTTTATTACAATAGTAAATCCCTGCAGTCCATACCCTGCAGTCTCTCAGACTTTACTAAGAGATTTCGAGATTTCTCATAAACAGGAATTAGAATTTCTACTGATTTATATAGGAGAAATGTGAATAAAACTATTATTTTAGTTCTGTATTTTGACACTTCTGTACTACAAAAAAGTGTCATTAATTCTTGATGTGTTTAAATACCCGGTATATTCGTCAGTTAGCAATATCGCAGCACCCCAGGAAGCAATATCTGCCACCGTGAGAATGATTGAGCTGAAGCGTATCAATCTGTGAAATTCATTTTAGTATATGAAATCACCTCGTTTAATATCCGAGAACTATCTATTGCAAAACAAACGGTTGAATTTAGAATTTAGAAGTCTCCTTGGACTATCCGTCGAAGGAGCATCTTCTACTTCAAACTGTCTGTAAATCGTAAATTCGCTCTCGTTTATTCCAATTTTATGGTACGAAATACTCGTACACCGGCTACTGATGATATCACTTAGAGATAATAGGTGTCTGCTTTCCTGTACTAAGAGTCAGAAAACTGTGCATAACCCTCATGGACAGTGGAATATTAATAGAATTCGAACTCAAGTATCTTTGAAATATCCGCGTTGGTGACACATAAAAGAAGTCATTCTATATCCTAGCAAGTAAACATTTTTTCTCTAGATTTTTCCACGGGATTTCCATGCGTTTCGGAGACCCACCATAATCGCAGATTCCGTATTGAGGTTTAATCGTATCGCGGTTTTGACTAGAGGCTTGGAATTTTTCAAAGCTGTTTATAGAAGAAACAAAAACATCGTCTATTATTTTAAATGTTTTTGGAAAAAACCGTTCAAATTGTAAGACATCCCGGAAGATGATAATATATTGGTGACGAGGCGTTAAGATCTCAGTCGATTCCTCCTGAAAAATATTCAGATGTTTGATTTTTTTATAACTAGGCGATTACAATTTTGATTTTTAAGTGATAATTTTAGCTTAATTTTTTAGCCTAGCAATTTTCTTTGAGTTTTTCATTGTTATTTTGTTCGAATATGCTTGTGAGTCACACAAGAAGTTCACTAGTATCTCTTCATTGTATCAGATATCTTCCACAGATTACATCGTGTATTTTGATCTAGTTACTTGATGCCTTCTGGATCGTGAATTTATTATATTCTTCGCCGTGATGTAACTGTTTCCACTAAAAACAATATTGTATTGGTATTTTTCGTCAATTCTGAGCTCTTCCGAAAATGAAGATTATTTCCCATGCAGATAGGCCAATATTCTTAAGTCGTGTCATTTTCTCTCGAAAAGTGAACTGCGAACGCTGTAGTTTAAAGCGCGGGGAAACGACTGTGGCTTCTGGATAAGTGATCGTTTTACTACTCGATGAAACGCTTCCAATTTATTGTGGTTCGTGTGTGTATTTATGAGAGAGGGCGACATGGGCAATGTGACGGCACCCTGGAGAGTTTTCGCAATTCAATCAATACATTAAGTTAAACTCAGCTTTAGGATTTCTTCTTGTGGCGTAAGCAGAGAAAATATTGGAAGAGGTTTGAACTCAGATTCTTTTGTGGGGGAGGGGCGGAACATTAGCAGTCCGTATGTTATCCTACTTTCTTTTTTTATAAGAACATGTACTGAAGATGTACAGAAATATGCATGTCATTTAAAATGAATAAGTAGGATTGATTTTTACATTTTTACAATAGAAAGTGTTTTCTTCGAGATAGGCATTTTGGAGTTTTGATGACGTGTCGGAGAGTATTAAGTTGAGTTCATCATTTGTATGAATTGAACCTCATTCAACATATTTCTACAGGGTAGTTAAATTCACATAATTTTCACAAATTTGAAATGATGTTAAAAACAAATTATTCTAATGAAATTATAATACAATTAACGTCCATTATATAATCTAATTAAATAAAGAATAAAAGACTTACGATCTTACGATCTTTTATACACGAAAAATATATATTTTGTGATGAAAACATGCAACATTTCGACTTCGTTTTAAGTCATCGTCAGGTGATTCAAATAATAACAAATTATAACAAGAAATTGAACAACAGAACAATTTATCATGATATAAACATATATATCAGAAAATAAATATTTTTCGTCCATATAAGGTCGTAAGTCTTTGATTATTTATTTAATTATTCTGATAAAAGTAATTTTTTGAGATTTGCATGTTGAAAAAGATTGATCGTTATCGGGTTTGGAGCTTACTTGAGATCTTTGTGTATGAAAAAGTGAAAAGAAATATAAAAATATTACAGCGACTGAAAGGATAATTTACTTTTCACTCAGAAATGAAATTGCTCGATACTAGAACGTAAATTCGCAATAAATGTTTTGAATGTATTCTGCATTTTCAAAGAAAGTTATCTGCATCCCAGAGCATTACTGATTCTCCGGTTTCCTTTGGGTTTGCTGATAAAACTAAAGTAATGGTAGCATCCTTGCTTTCGAAGAGTGAAGCTCACTTTTAACTTGCTTTTAACGATTGTAGAAAGTAAATATTATAATATTTTACACTGAAGAGGAACCTCGGCTCCATACAAATGTACAAATTTGGATTTTATATATCGAAGAACTAAACAGTTTTCAGCAAGGTAGTAATATAGTCAGTGTATGAAGTAAATTCGTTTTATGTATTAGTTATTATACATTAGACAATAATTATGTACAATTATGGAACGTTTAGGTATGTAAAGGTTGAGGTACATTAACCTTGAGCAAGCGGAGTGAGCCTCACACCAGATTTCTTCCTGTTCTCGTAAGATAGGATGTTATGGAACATGTGCAGAATGTGCGATGCGTAGATGTGGACGTGTTTCGAATTGCGTCCAATGCGTCGTTGACAATTGCGCGGCAACTCGTTCGTCATTCGGTGCGCTCGCTCTCTTAATTACAACTCAGACGACCGCTAATTGATGCAAGTCTCGCGTATCGTCAAGGGCGTATGGAAAAATTCGCGACGGATGTGTTTCACGGAAAGTTTCATGCTCTTGGGTGTGGTGTTCGTGTTTCGTTGCGCAGATGAAACTGTAGTAGACAGCGTCGCGTGAAAAAAATTCGTTAGCGCATTCAATTGCAGTGAAGGATCTAACTGCATCACAATACAGTGGCCCCTCCGGTTCTGGGTGATTTTCAAGTTGTGTTGGATCTATGGGGGTGGGGGGCTAAGGGTACTATAGCCCCATCCCCCAGTGGACCTGAACTCTCAACAGATAAACGCATACTTTGTAAAAGTGTTACCGATGTATTTCGCACTCTAAATTTACATGTTATGGGCAAACGTAATACAAATTTGTAATATAATTTCTGCGTATTACATGCACTGGTTGAAGCGATTCGCAACACTAGGCGTGTTCCATGCAAGTTGAACTATACAATGCTTGTATGGGCGTTACAACGCAACCCCATTGCATACAGCACAACTCACGGCTAACCTGTTATTATTAACGCATTGTGAAGAGACACCAGGCTACGTCTTTGTTTACCGAACATTTACCTTCTTTACAGAAGATGGAACGGTCTTGAGACGTTCGAAATTTTGTCTTTTTGACATGCTAAATGGCAGACGGATTTCTATTCATTTACTGGATGTCTTTTTTTCCTTCCTTCTATACGTTCTGTAGTACCTATGTACGTTGTAAGCTATTTGTTATCTCACTGTCTTGAAGGATGCGACCTCTTCAAGACAGTTGTATTTATCCTAAAAAATCTCTTGATTGGGATCTATATTCCATGTAGTTAATTGTTGATTATCTATTTGATGAGTTTATGTATTTTATTTAAAAATAATATTTATAAAATTTGTGTTGTAGAACCATCATTTGCAACCAGAAATGCTTCCCATATCCTTCCCCGGTTAGCCCTTGATTACGATTTAGATCCGCCAGTGTTTGCAAATAACGCTAAAGAAACTAGAACGAGTTGAGATACCGGATAAGCGAAAAGACTGAGGTTCTTTTGGTTTAAATTATGAAAAGTAAAAGATATTACGTATACAATTATGGTGTAAGTGTAATTATATTATTGTAATTTTTGTTGATTTAATGAAACGTGTTAATTTCAAACGATACTATTTTACGTGCATAATAAATTACTGATAAGGATATTTACGTAATTACGTATTGAATCATCTTTCGTTAGATATTATCGTAAAATAAATTTTAATAATAATTTTATCTGTATCATTTTTATGACAATTTTTTATAACAATTTTATATGCAAAACGTGCAGTAACAACTCAAATTGTATATGATGTATGACTTAATAAGTGATAGAACTTGGTGACTTTGTTGAGATATTAATAATGGAACCGAAATTCCTTAACTCAATTTCTTTTTAACCAGGTTGAAATTTGAAATCAAGGTTTTGTTCTAATGGAAATAATGGCTGAGTCGGTTCATTTCTTGACCAGCTCAGGTTTCTAAAAAAAGAAAATGTTTTCAGTTGAGCTTTTGCCTCTTAATATTGAAATGAGTGTAAATAGATTGAAAGGAAAATGAATATTTCTCTTGAAATGAGAGGAAAAGAATAAGTTGAATGGTACCTGAGGCGTTTCTAAAACATCTTGTGCCCGGACGTACTTAAGGACCGATACATTCATCACGAACTTCCTCTTGCATTTACAAAACCCTTTGATGACTACTGTAAAACTTTGGAGTTATTTACTCGGTAAAAGTATTGTATTTTGGGGAATGTTGAAGTGTTGGTGGTATCCGAGACTCGAATATGCGTCTCTTGACGATACATAAATTGCTTCGTGATTGTGGAGGGTGTCCCACAGTACGAAACGAGCCCATATGTGGTTTTGCATTGAGCTCTTTG
Organism: Laupala kohalensis; assembly: GCA_002313205.1. Lineage (NCBI taxonomy): Eukaryota > Metazoa > Arthropoda > Insecta > Orthoptera > Trigonidiidae > Laupala > Laupala kohalensis. The sequence continues at coordinate 191,706 of NNCF01127328.1, forward strand.
GAATGAAGGCAAAGCTGGCGTTTGATTTATTTAAAGCTTCCCTTAAATTTTCTTAATTGCTCCAAGTCCATGATAGACAGGAGGCAGAGAAAGAAAGGTTCTTTTGAGAATGAATTTTAGGATTTTGTTTCTAGGAGAAAATATACTGACGCTCAATGATAGGGGTCGGCGACCCGAAGCCTGTAGGGTCTGACCAATTTTGGTCATGATATACTGAGTGTAGCTAGCATGAAAATATTAATACACAAAATGAAATGTAAGTTATCGCTTTTGCTTAGCAATAAATGCCTATGTATGCCGTGTTCGTATTTATTTTCTTCCTTAATACAATTGTGCTGTAAAAACTTTTAACACCCGTTTACACGGGGCAAGATGTCTGGCAGGTAACCTGTTCGGCAAGCTGAGAGACAGGTTACCTGCCTACGGAATCTGTTTACACGGGGCAAGTTACCTGCTTGGCATCTTCCCTGTAAATTACGACGAGTGTGCTCGTCGGTCATATGTGCGAGTGGAATGAGGGATGTGTTCGACATTTATTTCGTGAACCATCACACGAATCATGTGAATTGCTTCTGGACGAGTTAGAAAAGAAGAAATCGTGGACTAAGGAGTGGCTGCAATACTCATGACCCGTCGTCGCAATTAATAAATAATTAAATAAATTTTTCGGATATTTTAGACACATTAAAATGCTTTCAAATTCTACCAAAATGTTACTGTACTATGAAAAACAATTAACTCATAATTCACATTCTGAACATGAGCACTATAGTTCATTGGCTATTCAAAACATTAAAAACATGGAAAATGGAGATTAAAAAAATTAATAACACAAATAAGTAACGAAACTCACCCGAATAATTATGCACCTAACCTCACTTTATGGAGTGTGGCAGGTTACCTGCCTCAAATCTACCCTCCGAGGCAAGTAACCTGTCTGATGAAATTACAGACAGCTTGCCTCATTTCTGAGGCAGGGACCGTTTACACGAGCTAGGTTACCTGCCAGGCAGCTTGCGCCGTGTAAACGGTCCTTTAACGGGATCTTGTCTTAAATATTATACCCGGAAACCCCAAGCTTTTTTTAACACTACTCATGACATACTATAAAACTTATTGAATTTAAATTACTTTTTATTCAACAAATTTCATGTATATGTGGAGAATGATATTAAAATATACGTGATGATGGTCCGGATTTTTCTTCAGTTTTTCTTCGGGTAGTGGTGGATTGTCCATGGACGGGAATTTTTGTTTTATTAATCTCGAATTTTTATTGCACATAACCTCTACAATTCATTTTGGAATGGTAAATGATTAACAATACATATTTATTAAATAATTTCTTTTATAAATATTAAACCAGCCACTGCCCTTGGGGCCTTGATCAGAATTGATGAGATGGTCCTTAGCTTGTTTCCAGAGAGTAAGTTAATTATTCCCCATGTGGTCGTATATAGTTTACAACTCCTTTTTTTACCAGAAAGTTTATTTATTTATTAGAATATCAGAGCATTTCTCAAGGTATTAAAGGTTTGACTACGTGACGTCCGCGAGGGTGAAAAAGACCCGATCCCTCTAAGGCGTATTATCATTAAACCAAAGAATATGAAAAAATATGCATTTAATGATTTTACCTCCTAATTTTTATTTCGGTAGCGCTGTGAATTTGCGAGTCATATTTCCATCAGTTTCAGCCTTTGACTGGTTTCCAATTTAAGGCCGCTTTTACTTACTTACTATTCGGTTCTACAGCCCTTTGTGAACTTTGGCCTCCTTTACAACCTTCTTCCATTCTTCTCTCTGTTGTGTCAGCCTTTTCCAGCCCCTCACCCCCATCTTTTGTAAATCCTGCTCCACATCCTGCAACCATCTCTTTCTCGGTCTGCCTCTTCTTCTGACCCCCATAATTTTACCATGTAACAGGTTTTTAGGTGTCCAGCCGTCTTCCATCCTTTCTACGTGTCCCAGTCAGCCCAATCCTAAAGATTTTACAAATCTATATCTTCTCCTCCCAATATCTCATCGATATCCCTATTATATCTCGCTCTCCATATCCCATATTCCCAGGTTGGTCCAAATATTCTTCTTATGATCTTTCTTTCAAATATTCTTAAGTTTTCCTCATCTTCCTTATCCATAACTGTGCCGCATAAGTTGCCACAGACCTTATTAAGGTTTTATATAATGTCAACTTGGTTGTCTTAGTCAGTAGTCCTGATCTTATAAGCTTCAAATTTGCATAATATGCATTGTTTCCGGTCATTATTATATTACTTATTTACGTTGATGGGGACCCTTCCGTGTTTATTTTAACTCCTAGATATATGAAGTTATTTACCCTTTCAAATTCGTGCTTTCTCATTTAGACCTTCTGTGTTCCATTGCTCACATTGCCCACTTCAGTCTTCATATACTTAGTTTTGTTTTCGTTTATCTCGAACCCAGTTGATTTACCTACTGTTTCAATTATATCTAACATTTCTTGCAATACCGTTCTGTTTCTGGAGATCAATGCTATGTCATCTGCATATGCACAAACTTGTTTAGAATGATATATTATATTGCCTCTTAGATTTAATTCTTTAAGCATCTTATCTAGCAAGATTGAATAATAATGCAGAGAGTCCATCACTTTGTCGCACTCCTGTGGACATGTAGAAAGCTTTGCCTGTCATCCCTCCAACCTTTACTCTAGCGTTGCTACCCTCCAGTGTCATTCTTGTCAACCTTATCAATTTGTTGGGTATTCTGAGTTCTTTCATCACCTCATATATATATTCTCTCTCGCAGGTCAACACAGTTTTCATCATTGCTTTAACACGTCATCCTATAGTTCCTCGCCTATGTTTTGTAGGAGAGATTATTCTATTACTCAAAAAACTTCTGATTGTAAAATGTCACGTGGTAACTTATTGTTCGTTCGAAGTTAATAATTCTAAGTTGTCTAAATATTTTGAATGTAATATTTGGTTTGTTCTGTTGTACGATTTCATAGCGAATTTAGGCTTCATGGATATAATTTCATTATTTTCATGTCACGATGTTCCGCAATTTATTTTTGTTCACACAATCGATGCCTTTTCGTAATCTGTGAAGGCTGTATGTTTCACGGTTCCATTCTTTCCTTTTTACTGTTAAACCTCTTATTGCTTGCTTGGCGTAAAGTTATACTCACGCTTTCGTCATAGTATTATAAGCCGACGATTGAATTGTGCAATGTCCTTATATGAAGGATCGCGAGCTCTTCTTACTGTAAGGACACAACTTTACATCAATTGGGTAGCGTATACTGTTTCTCCAAATGGAGTACGAACAAAGCTTTGTGACTGATAAGACATACTTTTTTTTAATGGGGCTGTAGGGCTCGCCAACATCGAGGTCATTAGAGCGCTTTTATATTTATCGAGGTTATTAGACCCTTTTTCTAAATATAAGACATTCTTCCGGGGAGACGTGGGTAAATATATAAACTTGTGTTCTTTTGATATAATTTTATATTTTCTTGTAAAAGAATAGTGAAATGCTGAAAATATTCCACAGTGATATTTTGATGAATCTCAAAGTTTATGAGATTGCTGTGTCGAAATACCGGGTTTGGCGTGTTGACATGTATGCATATAAAAGGAATTTGTGAGAACGTTTTAACTTCGGTTAACAAAATATTTCATCAATACATTGAGTTAAGAATTATTTTTGGTTTGTTCCTATAGTTCTCAATATATATATATATATATATATATATATATATATATATATATATATATATATATATATATATATATANATATATATATATATATATATATAGAGAGAGAGAGAGAGAAATTTTGGGCTAACTTTTTAGTCTTTCTTTTAATTATATAACGAGAATGAAGAAAATGTAAAATAGCTTCTATGGAAATAATTATTTTACTCTGAAGTATGTTGTAATAAAAAAATTCACATATTTAAATCTTGAAATACTTATTTACAATAATATTTATGCGTGTAATAACAAAATTCTGGGGTATATTTCCCATTTTCTTACATACAGCAACTATTATATTTGATAAAACATTAAATTATGAAATATATTAAATTAATTTTATTAAAGTATTTCTTTTTCAAATTGTTATCTAGTCTTCCACTTTAGATATACTATCAATGGAGTTACTTTCTTTTACTGACAAATATATTAAATTATTTCAGTTTTCAGGAAGAAGCGTATTATGAGAAAAGTGTATGAGAAATAGAAAAAATACAGCACCACATCGTGGGTGTTTGACTTTTTTTTGGTAAATTAATTTTGGAAGAACAGATGTTTTTGTGGCCCATGCTGAATTTCCGTTCTATCTGAGAAAAGTGAAACTTATTTATGATTAGAATAGTTTACTATTCTAACTCATCGTAAAAAATTGGAGGAATGATAGGGCGCATAAATAGTAACCAGAATCATAAATAAACGTGTTGAAGTGTCACCTGGAGGAGTAAGAACACAAGATGAAGAGGCGACTAAAGCGCTTTATTCGGGGAATTGAGAAAGCTATATAGTTGTGTAAAGTACTACAGATTTTCCAAGTTTAACCTCGTACCGACTTTGCAAAGATTTGCGAAGCTCCTGGTTTATAGAACATATTTGCGTTCCTTTATAATTATGGTTCTCATTAACTCCCTCTGTCATCTAACAATTTTTTTACGTGGAGTTCTGGAACATTATTTATATTAATTTTCGCAGACTCTACTTGCGTGCGTGCACGCGTGTCGCTTCAACGTTGGAGATCGGCGCGCCGCTCCGCTCAGACCGAGATTGGTAAAAGCGCTTGCTTACTCTGCTGTGACCTCGACATAGACGTCACGAAACTATGACGTGTTTGAATAAATACGTATGTTTCGACCCCTTCTAATGAATGCGAATGCCTGCGTGTCGTTTGCCTCTTCTTGTACGCACGCTCAAGCTGCTTGGACGTCGACATCTCCCACGATGCTTTTTGTTGAGCTTCGCAGTCGCAATTCTCATTCTGTTTGGACGACATTATGTCGCAGTGGAGCAACTTGTGGCCTTACTTCGGATGAGCGGGGGCGGTGAAGATCAGCTTTAAAAACGAGAACAGATTTCTCTTCACGTATATTGTTGTTTGTAGGCAAGTTGCGATAATAAACAAGTTATAAAAAAACGTTGATTCGCTTTAATATTGCTGTGTGCGTTTGTAGTTAGAAGCTTTCCAAAATACATACCGAGATGTAATTTTATAAACTTGGAAATTTGAGAAATGGTATAGGGTGGGCAGCAAGTGCCAATATTTTGATTTCTCATGGTAATGCTTCTTATGTTTTCTTGCATCAGACTCTTTGAGTAAATTTTGCTTTTCACAAGCGCGACATTGTGTCGTTTAATTTTTGAGTTCAACTTTAGGTTTCAAATTCTCAAAGTTTTCAAGTTGGCTTAGAAATATAATGTATAAATTCAAACTTAAATGAATTCGAAAGTATATGAACATCACGGAACAAAATACTTGTGATTTATACGCATTGTATCTGGGATGCGGTGGATTTCTGAAAGAAAGAAAAAGTAAAAACGCTCTATATTTTGACGTATCGTGTGTAACTTTTCATAGTTTCGCCACATAAATAGAGATGTCTTACAAATCCATTCATTCAGTAGTTCCGAAGTTATTCCGAGAATTAATAAATTTGAAAAAAACACCAGTTACAATAGAAACAGTTGTGTTTATATATTTTGATCAATATTTTTACCTATTTTGATTTCAAGTAGTCACAATAGTAATGTAACGTACTCGGAGCACAAGTTCATCACATTATATTACTGGCAATAAAAGTGTTTCACCGGCAATGAATTTCCATCAGAATAAATAGAGCTATACAATTACTTTGAGAAACGAACTGAAGTAAATTTATTTTCCATCAATCTTCAATCTTTCCCCATAGAAGGCTGAAGAAATTGTTCTATTCATATACATTCGTCTTGTGTTATTTTTTCTGATATAGTGTCTCCGATCAATTTCTGTCTCACTTCAAAAATCATTCGCATAGTTTGGAATATGCTTGTATCGGAACGCTTTACAACTATGATTTGTTGTGACGTCATCATTGCGACTTCACGAACTCACCTGTATTATATTGGACGTAAAGTTCCCTTCGCCTATTTATTCTACTTCGTTCGTTAAAATTGAAGTAATATATATTAGAATAAGAGAATCATCATCGTTCGGGAGTATGAAATTCAAAAGAGAGGAAGGGAAGTCTTCCGACTCGCTAGAAATTTAAAAGGCCTGCCATTGAGAGATGACGAAGGCAGCCCCCACATCTGGTATGACCCACTGTCGGTTCTTTGGTGTCGAAGGAAATTTATAGCCTTTTTAGAAATAGCAAGTTAGCGAGGGGGTGGGGAAAGCGACCCAACCCGACCGCAATAACCCCAGATGTGCGAGGGTCGAAACAAGAACCAACTTGTCCGTCAAAATCGTTGGGAGTAAAGATCGTTGCAAGAAAACGTTGAAAATTTTTCGGAGTCCTTTAAAATTTCCCAATCTAGGCGTAAGAAGGGGGAATCGTTTTGGCATTGGAAGTTTCGGTCACGCGGAATTCAAAATTTGGAAGATCTGGAAGTGGAAAAATAGGTAGAAGAGGGGATTGAGACCATTTAAGGAATGGAAAACGAAATTACGCTCTCACATCGTGCAGATTTTCAGCTTAGAGTTGTTTTTTCGTTCAGATCGCTCAGATGCTTTTTCGACTCACATCTCACATTTATGAAGACGCGACTCACATCAGTAACTCGTTCACGCTCGTAGCTGGTAGCTTCGACGCGGCTGACATTGCTCAGCTCACATCGCAGACATCGCTTAGATTTTTCAGTCATCTCAGATCAGTCAGATCAGATCGCTTAGATTTTTCGCTCAGCTCACAGCGCTGAGACGTTTTTTTGACATCGCTCGCATCAGTCATTTCGCGCAGCTCAGATATTAGATTTTCGCAGTCAGCTCACATCGCTTACATCGCTGAGATAGATTTTTCGCTCAGCTCAGATGTTTCTAGCTCGTAACCGCAGACGCTCACATCGCAGATTTTCAGCTCTGATGTTTTTTCGACGCAGCTCACATAGCTCACAGTCGTATCAGCTTTTCGTCAGATGTTTTTAGCTCGAGTCGAGTGTTCGTTGATTTTTTTGATCATCGGGACAATTTAATAAGTTGATATCGATCCGAGCCACGGACGAACTATTTTCGGGTGGTCATTCGGACGAACGAGGCTATGCTGACACTGCGCTCGGAGGGGCCGAGTTCGCAGAGAATGATTGGGGCAACTTCTGGTAGTCGTAGTTGATGACACCAAAGCGATCGCCCGAGATTGGAGCCTAGATGACCTTGCGAGGACACCACTCTACGGTCTGCCCTGGTTGGTCATCATCAGAGGTATTTTACGACGGTTGGTGATGTTTAAACCGACGTCGTATTGCGCTTGCGCGTAATGAATCAACTGGCATAAATTATAAAAAAGGGACACGAACTATGGACTAAATCAGTGCCAAGACAGATTTAATTGTTGATAAAATTATGCCATGGTTAAACTCAGTGTATTGCTATTGTTGAGAGAGAGGGAGATTTAATTGTTGATATGATACTATTCTTGTTAAATTCAGTGTATTGCTATTGTTTGAGAGAGAGGGAGATTTAATTGTTGATAAGATAATATTATTACTAAATTCAGTGTATTGATATTGTTGAACCTTAACTCTTTTTCCCTTGTCTAGTTGGGGTCGAAGATGAAGGATGGTATGATGCCTCTTTTTGTCATGGCAGGGAAATTACAGGGGTGCCGGATGCCCTTCCTGACGCACCTTCCCAAGGCGTATGATGGATGAATGAATGATAATGAGTGAATGTTGTGATGGAATGATAGGCACGGGAAACGGGAGAACCCCGAGTAAACCTGCCGCGAACATCGCTCCGTCCACCACCTCGGATTCTACTTGGTTCGGACCGGGTTTCAACCGGCACCCCCAGAGGTCGAAGGCGAGCGCATTAGCACTACGCCACGGGTCGCCCTTGCAAAAATTGAAGTAATAAAAATGTTGGTTTAATATTTCTTTAGAGTGTAACAATTTCAATAGTTGTAGTTATTCGGATAATAAGATTTATGTCAGTTGCTCGGTTGCTGAACGTGAGTAAAGTTTTTATCCCTGGTATAAAAGAAATAACCATCTCTTGTCCGCACCATTTTTTGTCTTCTACTATCAGTTGCAACACCCAATACTTTTGGATTATAAAAATTGACAGTTGTCTAATTAAAAATCAATTTTTAATGATTAGAATAAAAAATGGAAAAAATAGTTTTAACCATCAGCGGTTCATTTTTGTAAAAACATAATATTCGTTCATCACCGAAGAAACACAACGGGAGAAATAACGAGTTCATTGTTTCGTTGTGAACGGGTCGAGAGTGGAATTGTCTCATTTCCTTCGCTCTCGTTCATTACGAGTCGTCACTACAAGTTGATTGAATTTTCCGTCCGTGAGTCCGTGCCGTACGTCAAGTGATCCGTAGCTGACAAAGTACAAGCAAATTAAAAGAACGACAAAATTTTACTATTATTTAAACGTATTTGAAAAAGATCGTTCTAGTGTTGGAAAATAGTTCTAGTGCAATAACATCGTACTTATTTGTGTGATAGACATTTCACTTGAATATGCGGCATCGTCGAGTTACAAATGTAATATTTTGGATTAATATACAAAATTGGCTAACAGAACCTTTAAATTATGTTTCGGATTATATTTGTATATTAAATTAGTCTAAACGTAAGTGTAGAGAGAAGAATGAAATATAAATGTTAATCTACATTGTATGTATACATATTACAGTATGCCACATCAACTACTTGACCATCGGACTGATCCCGAGCAAATTTGGTGGAATAATTATTTACTAACAGAAAAAAATGACGCGAGACATCTTTTCACCAACCATGCGGGTGGGGTTAAGGTGGAAACTTGAAAACCTCAATAAATGTGTGCCATACTGCGGTCGCTTACATATATCTAACTGAAATGTATACGTAACGTTTATTACCAATATTCTACACATGTTGGTAAATAAGGGACGTCTCACACACCCCTATTGCTTCCGCTTCGGGAGAGGTGAGAATCTTAAAAGATTATTGGAAAGAAAACTCATCAATTGTATCTTTAAGAGGTATTTACCTGTAAATGTTTCGACAGTACAGACAATGCAGTGTTATCAAATTGTTGAAGAGTGACGTACGTTTTACATTTTGAGTGGAAAAAAAATTGAGGTATAAGAAGGCATAACTGAAGAAACAGAAGAGCAATATTCCTGTGAGCGATGCCGCGGGAAGGTAATTGTGAAGATAACCGTTATTGGTGTCCTGAAGATAACCTGAACATCGCGCCGCATGTTTTTCATGTGTACGGTGTGTAGATTTATTGCTCAGGAACCCAGGGATATGTTATCTATATATATTGCTATGGTTACACCACTCTACCAGGTTCACTCACAAGCAGGCGCGTAGTCAGAAATTTATTCCGGAGGCGACTCGGAATTCTCGTCAAAACTTAATTGACGATAAGTTTAAAGCACCTCGATACCACTTATTAGAAGGGAATGACAACGACGACGACGAAGAAGAAAAAGTTTGAAGTTTTCTTTAAAATATTTTAAATTTGTTCTATTGTTTAATTCATGATATTAATTAATCAACAAATGGTGAATCAGTAACATTGTATACAGATTAAGTATTTCCCGACCTCCTAACTGACTACTTTTCTGCTTACATAAGATCCAGGTTGGGTGCACCGAGTCCAACATGAGATGAACCAACTAAAAAAACAAACAAAAAACTATGCAATTTCGCCTTACTGAAAATATAATCAATAAAAACTCGATCTTTCCATCGTTTGCGTGACTCGTTTAATGGAGGTAAATTTACGTTGTGAAGTGAAATACAGTAGAGCGATTACGTTGTGAATTGAAGTACAGTAATCCATTCTAATATAAAATTCGAAAATGTCTGTTTTTGCTGCCTTTTCACGAATAAACTACGTAACCGATCGTGATAATTTGGCAAGGAGACAGTTTACGTGTTCAGGAAGAACATAGGCTATCTTTTATTTTTTTAATTGTAAAAAAAGAGAGATAGAGAATGGTTTTTGACAATAAATGTCAATTAAATCACGAAAAAATCCATGTTTGGAGAGGTATATTTGCTTACGCTGTATAAACGGTAAGAGATATGTGACAATATTGTTCGCCTCGAAAAGTTCTTCTATAACATCCGCGACAACATATGTTTATCTTCAAAGATTAACCTTAATTACTGAAAAAAATTAAAATTCACGTGATAAAATACTTCAACTTAAGAGAGTAATATAAGTAAGAAGAATTTTATCTCCACCAATTAAAATGGGTTCTTTGTTTTCTGCATTTCACGAAGATAAAACGATCTTTGAATCGTAAAATTTGGACAAATAGTTAAGATTTAGAAGCGTGGGAGTGAAGTCGCAGCCTGCATAGACGCGTCTTTTCTTACCTCGACTGAACCAGCCTTTCGACAGAATGTTGCTTTTATGTTGTTTTTACGCTCACTGAGAAAGATTTTTTAAAACCCTGATTTGTACAGGTGTGAAATGTGACAACTCGAATTTTCGGAAGTAATCTTTACCCCAGGTTTCTTTTTAGTAAACGGAGCACTATTAAAAACTGTTACGAAAAAAGGAATCTTAGGTCTCCATATTCAAGACACCCTCAACGTTGATAATTTTAATTTCAAATTAAGCAAAGTGTGTTACTTATTCCGAATCGTAGTTAGTTAGTCCACATATTTCTCTTTGAGTGTATTTTGCGAACGTTTACTCCCATTTACGATACGGCATTTTCTTCTGGGGTAATTCCGGTCAGAGCATTCAAACTTTCTAAGTTCAAAAGAGGATTGTTCGCATAATCTGTAAATCTCATCCTCGAAACTCTTTTAAACCTTTATTTAAGGAATTAAATATATTAACACTTCCCTGCTTTTATATTTTTGAAACAGTGTTTTTTAATTCCGAATTATTACAGTGCCATCCGTGCTTGATACGAAACTGGCGTGTTCACGAATGCAATAGGTATTATATTTATCGTCCTAGAGTGCCATATAGAGTGTCATTAAATCATATTTACCGCTCTTTGCCAAAAAGGGTCATATCATTCAGGAATCGTTATATATAAATCCCTCCCCAAAAATTAATTCTAAAATACCTTATGAAATTGAACCTCTTCAAATACGCGGTTAAAAGCTACGTACTACACCAGTGCGTCTACAATGTAAAGGAATTTACTGATTTTAATAAAAATTAAAGTCGTCTTGTATTTTATCACTCCATTGCTGTAGTACTTTTAAAATAACTTATAACAATTTCAAAAACCATTTTCTTGCATGCTTGTGTTGTGTCTTATTATTCATATAAGTTTAGTTTTATATGCACTCAATCTTGGCACGGTTGTGTACATTAATTCTGTAGCCCCATTCTGATCCGGTTTTTCCTCCTGTTTTCTTTCGGGTAAAGGCGAATTTTTTATACAGTCTCTTGCCTTGCGGCGGCGTCTATTGAAACAATGAATCACGAATTAAGTGTTATTTAAATAGTTACAATTTATAAACAATATATTTCCAATAATCTTTAGATTTATTGTAACAATAAATCGTGAATTTAGTGTTTTTTCAACTCTTATGATTTTTAAACACTATACTCAGAATAATCTATAGTTCGATAATAACTTGTACATGTAAATTTACAAACATATTTGCGTTAAATTACAAACATATTGACATTATATATGTATTATAACTCGCAGCTAACTTTTTATCTTATCTAGGAACTTTTGCTGAAATTTTTGAATCCGCTTCTGCCTTAGGGCCCTTGATCGGAATTGATGGGATGGTCCCTTGCTTGCTTCCGGAGAGTACATTAGTTTATTGTCCTCCACGTGGTCATACGCAGTCTGTACTGTTTTTTGACAATAAATTTATTATGTTAATAACTATATTTACTCGTGAAATACGTATTTTTTGATTTTTTTAAAAATTTTTCTTGTGTATTCTGTTAATATATTTAACCAGTACCGAACTATTTTAATTTTTATCTTAGGAGTATGCTGAAACCAAACATTTCGCACAATTGTCAGTGTTGAATACTAATATACTAATACTACAATGTTGACAATAAATTTATTATTATTATTTACTTAATTAATTAATATACTAATACAATGTTGACAATAAATTTGACGTAGCATTAACGCTTCCTCTGATTTTCCTCTTTTTTTTTCTTATCACCTAATAAACATTTAGTTATGACTTTTTTTCACCGGGCCTTTTTTTTCGTAATTGCAAATATTTCTCCGTTTAGAATTCCCGTGATATTATCCAAATTCAAACCACGAAATGTTGCTATTTCAGGCTATTTCATAAAAATACTCAAAATTCATTCAAATTCAACAATACACACCAGGGGCGGATACGGACTAATATTTTAGGGGGGAAGTCATAACAAAAGAATACAGTCTTGGGCATGGAAAATTCCAGAAAAACACACAAACCTCGAAAAAAGTTTCAAAATTGTAAGTTTAGGTCATCTAATTAAGAAGATTTTATCTATTAGTTAAGAATATCTCTACAGTAACTCCCTAATTTCGTGATTTTTTTGTGGGGTAGGGAAAGTGATAATTACAAAATTTTATTATAATTAGAGATACAAAAAATTTATTCACTATTTTAAGAAAGAAAAATTTAAATTTTCAAGGAGAAGAACAGAATTGCTGCAAAAGACGGTGCTGCAACTGCGGCTTTTGGAAAGTTAAGTACAAATGCTGGGACTGTTCCTTTCAATTGGATCCAAATTTTGAATTCGTCATTAATTCTTGAGACATTGACTTTGGCCAAGTGGGCCAATGTTCATTTAGACAAAAATGGTTAAAAAGTGCCGTAACACTAAAAAACATTTTTTTGAAAAATTTTCCTTTTTCGCAGTTTTAATCTAAGTGTGCAACATAAATTTTCTTAAAAAGATCCTGAGACATTAAAAATTCCAATTTCTTTTATAACACTATTCCGAAACAGTAATGACCTCGATGTTGACGAGCCCTAATGCCCCACAAAAAAAGAAAAAAAAACGTAACAGTAAACTTTAAGTCTAAAATGTGATCTATGAATATTTAAATATGGGTTTATATTAAAACATGTTAAAAAAATCTAGATCAAACAAGAAGCGAAACGAACAGTTTGGACTTGTTAAGAATGAATATTTTTAATACAAATTCATTCGCTTCTCTCTCACTTAGCGCATTATTTCGTTCGCATGCAGTGGTTGTTTATTCTTCCGCCACGGACTGGTGACATTCAACAATGTACTACTATTGTTAATAAATAATAGTGATCAAATAGTGAGGGAGTGCTTTCAAATTAATATAATCTATGTGGATGGTTTTTATATTTCCCTAGTTGTCATGGTAGCAGACTGCTGATCACAACCCTCATTCGATAATAAGTGCTGCAGTATTGCAAAGCGTCGCCGAGCAGCTATCTGCTAATACACAACCGCCATTTATAGGCGTTGGACCTCCGAAGACGACTCACTTCCCACGAGCATATCATATGATGCACACATACACCCACTCTCACGATCATAAAGGTACCACCATTGCCGCCACATTGTCTAACTGGGGTAGGGTACGCTGGGTGTTGCTCAATCGTTTCTACACACATACTTCAGTACTAATTACTGATTAAAAATCGCTCAAATGCGTCAACCTTTGTGAAAATCTCAAACGCTTTTCTGCGGCTAAAAAATATATTGTCTATGGTTTTTTTTTGGAGGGGGGGGGTATGACACCCATGACCTCCCCCATGTATTCGCGCCTGATACATACAAATGTTCACTCTTCAGACTGAACTAACTAAATGATTTTGGTGATACTCTGTATACAGGGTTTCAAAAGAATTCGTACTATTTGTTAAGTAAGGATGGAATTCAACAATTAGAAACATATTATGCTGTAGGGACACGTATTCATAGCATGCACATTTTCATTCTCAGTTGTAAACAGTTTTATACTTGGCAGTCTCCCTGATAACCTTGTAATAAACTGTTTAAGCCAATTTCAAGATAGTATTTCGAAATACTATATATTTATTGAGTGATTCAGCGGAGATGCATAATGTGAAAGCCTTGCCGTCATAATAGCATAAAAAATGTAATTAATTACATCTAAATACAAATCACACATTTTTAAGTAATTAAATACAAATTTCATTTGAAACAAAGTAATTAAGTACTGTAATTAAATAAGATATGTAATCAACTACGGTATTTAAATATTTTTGATTGAAATACTGCCCAGCCCTGACATCTACTGATTAACAGACAATTTTAATAGTTTTTCTGCTCTTGTAATTCATAAATATTAAGCAAACTTCGCGTTTTAATTGCAATAACCCTTTTAGTGTTCTTTGATATTTCAAATAATTTCTTACTTTTTCCGATTTCCATGCGACAGACATTCCTAATAATTCACTTTTATTTGTATAGATGTTTGGAATTAATGAAATAAAATTAAGTATCTTTTGTTACAGTAAAAATCATTTAGTATTAAAGAAAATCCTTTGATATTACTGAACGGTCATTTTAAGGGCAAAATTACAAAAATCTACATATTTCTTTAAAAGTCACCCGAAGTAGCCTTGCTCCGTTTAAACAGGAGACAGGGATAAAAAAAAACTACGGTAGAAATGTGGACGCAGAGAAGATAGGTAAGAGGCAGAGCGTTGAAAGAAATGTACTGTATGATGGTTTATTTGATATAAAAGAAAATGTACTAAAATGGAGGTTAAAGTTGGGAGGGTTAATATCGGTTGCGGCGTAAGTCGTTTATTGGTGAAACTATTTTAAATCATCCACAATTATTATTATTATTTTTTTCTTCTTCTGGCGAGGTTCAGACCTTTCAGCTAACCGTTATTAGGGACAGGGAATTGGGAAGGAGACGTGTTGGGTTGCTGGGAATGTGTGGTATCGAACCAACATTTGCCTGGAGTAGGCAAGGCAAACACTACCTGAAAACTTTGACTATTTCTGACGAGCAGGGTTCGAACCCAAACCCTACCACTCAGCAATATCGTTGAGACGCTACCACTAGACCACCGCCGACAGATATGTCATGATTGTGCGCAACATATTATGTTTACTTGATAACTTGATTGGCGAGTAGGCCTAGTCGTTTCTGTTTATTTGGCAGTTAATTAGTTTATAATTCAATGCCATTCGCCCCAATTACAAGTTTTGTTACGAAAAAAAGTTATCCAAACCTCTCAACAGTCAGAACATAAAAACGAACAAGAATGGAAGGGTTCGTGAAAGGAAGGACCTTGTACTGCTGTCAGTAATTTTGTTATTAAACATTTTCATTTGTTTCTTAAGATTTTACTATACATGCTATTTTTAAACTTTTGTTAACGTTATTGTTTCGAGCTCTTATGTTCAAACCCTTTTGACTGTTTCATATTACGAGGGTCATTTCATAAATAATGCAGATATCGGATTGGATTACGACGCAAAAGTTTCCTCTTGCAATTTAAAGATAGGAAGAACTACAGACCGATCTAGTAACCGTGAGAATTTATTTTGTTGTATACAGTGAAGGAAAATACTGTCCGAGCGTGGGTTGTGGAAACATTGGGAATGAGTCTACCTGGTTCGCATTTTTCAACTTATTCGCAATGATTTTAATTATTAACTTCTCAGATTCTAGGTTTTATAATATATTGATTTCAAGTTTAAATCAGAATTAATCGAGCCTAGCTACTGAGCCAATCGCNTTTTAATTATTAACTTCTCAGATTCTAGGTTTTACAATATATTGATTTCAAGTTTAAATCAGAATTAATCGAGCCTAGCTACTGAGCCAATCGCTAGCTCTTGTCTTAATCGGAACCCAAATGCTGGAATCGTAAAATTTTCAAGTTAGCAAATTTTCTACTAATGTGAAATGTGAATATCGGTAAGCTCAGATCTACAGAATTTACCTATTATGTATGGAATCAACTTCTGACAGTGTATATTGTTGTTGTATGAAGTATAGTTTTATCCTTTGAATTGCAAAGTTATAGACGAGGATTTAAATATAGCATTCTCCTCACTAAATTTTTGATCTGTTCAAAGCCAGCGAAAATCCTTAGACACATTTAGAATTTGTAGTTCTCACATATTTTTAATTGGGGAATATGAATGTTTTGATGTTAAATTTTTTTCTGGATTGCAATCCATACCATTAGAAGGATATTTATCAAATTTGGTGGAATTGTGTGAAACGGTATTGAGTGCAAGTGCAAACAGTGCTTGTACGCTGTGAACAGTGCTCTTGGCCGAAGTACTTAAGACCTAAGCGGGGAAAGACAAAAATATACATTATATGGTATGTTATTGCTTAGGAGGCTACGCGATGAAGTGACTCAAGGAGAGGGGGTAAACATTTGTATGTCGCCAAAACGTCGTCGATTGTCTACTTGTATTACTTAACGACTGTTACCTGGCGACCATAAACGTGTCGTGTAAACACAAATGTGATAATCAGATACCAACGTATGTCTTCAATATTTTTTCATTAAGCGTGATTGTGTGTCAAGGTGAAATATAAAATGTCTTGAGTGTGTTGCATAAAAAGTACTAACTGCACAAGGAAAGTAGTTGGAAAAGCAGAAATTAAAGTAACGTTCTTGAAACTTCATAAGGTGAGTAATATAAGTTTGTTATCGTATTCCTTTATTATTATTATTTCACCATTGAAAAGTAAATAATATAAAATATGAATGAGTAAATCAACGTTATTGAGTTAGTACAACGTGGTTATGTATCATTGGAAGTATGTACACAGATCTGCTTTGCAACGGCTATAAGAGACTTTGTGTATCATCTTGCCAATCGCACAAACCATGGAGACTAGAGACACCTAGGAGAGAGTCCACAGTTGGCCGCAAACCCAACTACTGTCTAGACACTAACGACTTTTTTCGTGTACGACTATATCACCTTTCATTCACTTGCCTCTCGTGTGTATGACCTCCATGGTTATTACTTAATAATGTGATGTAGTGTAGTTATGTTTTATTTGTATTAAATTTTACTAGCTAAACCCCGCGATTAAATCGCGAGGAAAATTGAATACGAACGTTTACTTTTGTAGAGAAAGACTATTTTATTAAACTGAATAATATAGTAGATACTACTTTCCCCTATCTGGGAGGTGTAGACAAGTTTCTCTCGGTTTGATATTTAACATGAACAATGTAAATAGGATATCAGCCATGTTAAGGTATGACAGTATACGGGACTCACGTTCAATTCTAGAATAATATTGCTTATTATTTACCAGACGCGTCAATGCTGTCATTTGTTAGGACTGCGGTGGTACGNTCAGATCTACAGAATTTACCTATTATGTATGGAATCAACTTCTGACAGTGCATTTTGTTGTTGTATGACGTATAGTTTTATCCTTTGAATTGCAAAGTCATAGACGAGGATTTAAATATGGCATTCTCCTCACTAAAATTTTGATCTGTTCAAAGCCAGCGAAAATCCTTAGACACATTTAGAATTTGTAGTTCTCACATATTTTTAATTGGGGAGTATGAATGTTTTGATGTTAAAATTTTTTCTGGATTGCAATCCATACCATTAGAAGGATATTTATCAAATTTGGTGGAATTGTGTGAAACGGTATTGAGTGCAAGTGCAAACAGTGCGTGTACGCTGTGAACAGTGCTCTTGGCCGAAGTACTTAAGACCTAAGCGGGGAAAGACAAAAATATACATTATATGGTATGTTATTGCTTAGGAGGCTACGCGATGAAGTGACTCAAGGAGAGGGGGTAAACATTTGTATGTCGCCAAAACGTCGTCGATTGTCTACTTGTATTACTTAACGACTGTTACCTGGCGACCATAAACGTGTCGTGTAAACACAAATGTGATAATCAGATACCAACGTATGTCTTCAATATTTTTTCATTAAGCGTGATTGTGTGTCAAGGTGAAATATAAAATGTCTTGAGTGTGTTGCATAAAAAGTACTAACTGCACAAGGAAAGTAGTTGGAAAAGCAGAAATTAAAGTAACGTTCTTGAAACTTCATAAGGTGAGTAATATAAGTTTGTTATCGTATTCCTTTATTATTATTATTTCACCATTGAAAAGTAAATAATATAAAATATGAATGAGTAAATCAACGTTATTGAGTTAGTACAACGTGGTTATGTATCATTGGAAGTATGTACACAGATCTGCTTTGCAACGGCTATAAGAGACTTTGTGTATCATCTTGCCAATCGCACAAACCATGGAGACTAGAGACACCTAGGAGAGAGTCCACAGTTGGCCGCAAACCCAACTACTGTCTAGACACTAACGACTTTTTTCGTGTACGACTATATCACCTTTCATTCACTTGCCTCTCGTGTGTATGACCTCCATGGTTATTACTTAATAATGTGATGTAGTGTAGTTATGTTTTATTTGTATTAAATTTTACTAGCTAAACCCCGCGATTAAATCGCGAGGAAAATTGAATACGAACGTTTACTTTTGTAGAGAAAGACTATTTTATTAAACTGAATAATATAGTAGATACTACTTTCCCCTATCTGGGAGGTGTAGACAAGTTTCTCTCGGTTTGATATTTAACATGAACAATGTAAATAGGATATCAGCCATGTTAAGGTATGACAGTATACGGGACTCACGTTCAATTCTAGAATAATATTGCTTATTATTTACCAGACGCGTCAATGCTGTCATTTGTTAGGACTGCGGTGGTACGTAGAATTAAATCACTAAAATATCTTAAATCGACACAAATAAACGGAGTAACATGTTCTTATTGTGATTTAAACATACCTCACCGGCCATTTAAATGAAATAATTGCAATTATAATTGATCGTGAAATACATTGCGTTTTAAGGAGAAAACATTTATTTGCAAGATAAGACCAACTTTTAAATCACGAAAATGATGGAAGTTTCTTTGATTTGTAGTAAATTTTCCGTAGTATTTTTTACATCTCTTTTATCTATAGGTCACCGGACATCTGAGAAAGATACTTCACTTTTTCTGAAGTGAGATGCATAAATCACGAAACCGTTGTTCTCGGTCGCCATGTTTTTACACGATCTTGTGTATTTCAAACGAGTCAAACGAGTTCATGGTATTGTTTATACTATACTATTAACAGATTATATCATATTTTTCATTGTTATTATTCATATTCTTGTGTTTTATGACAATTACAATATAAATAAAGAAAACAATTATACCTATCAATGATTTGACTTACGCGGAGTGCTGGACCCACCTTAAATAAATGAGTCTAGTCGTTCTTTTCTTGATGTAATTTTAAATGCTGTTATCTTGGAAAGGAAAAGGTGAAAGATGAAACAATAGGAAATCGCCAACACATCTTTTAATGGTCTCAAGTAAGATACTTAACTTGTGTGTATTCTAAGTATAAGTATTCTTTCTAAAAATTATCTCATGTTGATTCTTCGTGAAATGTCATATTCATTGCATTTATATTAAGTTGATATTGAAATATTATTTGACTTCGCCTTTCCCCATGTACTCTATTGAAAACGATTTTAAGACATATAAATCTATTATTTAAGATATTTCTTCATATGTAAACAAATAATTTTTGTATATGTATTTCTTCAGTGTACCGTACACGCAAAGAAGATATTTGATTAACATTCCAGCGATCAAAGCAAGAGTGTCGTAGGTACGTGTAAAACCGGTAATTAAGTCTCAGGTCATCCGGGGTTTAGGTCTGGGTGGAAATGGTGTACAGTCGTGGAAGGCGAACGGGTGGCGTAGGGGTTAACACCCTTGCGATCAAAGCAGGAGTCCCGGGTTCGTTTCCCGGCTCGTCGCCTTCTCCACCTGACCGAAAGTTATAAAACCATTTTTGTGTTCTCACGAGCTGATGCTTTTCAATCGACTCGTCACTAATTTTACTTGTTAATTTATCGAATTTTCTGTGTGAAGTTCATGACATTTATCTGAGCAGTTTTGCACGTGAACACATGGAAGATGGAAGAGTTGTGAGGTTAATAAGACATTTTATTGTATCTCCTGATTGAACACCACAAAGATAGTTGAAACGTTGGCGTAGGATACTATTCTTGCCATATCGCAAGGACTGATCCTTTATTATCGAATTTTAGTGCAGATTATAAATATGATTGTGTTTCCAATTATAACATTCTATTTTTTGAGTGGTATCTGAAAGAAGATTAGTTATCTGGAAAGCCAACAGAAATAACTTTGTCATTAATATTGGATAAAAATATTTTTATTCGGGGATTGTTTTATTGACGTGATGTTTGTCTGCCAAGAGCATCTGTTTCCGCGAGATAAATCCTCTCGTGAAACGAGGAGCGATAAGAAACTTTTTGTTTCATCTTTCTCTCAAATTATTGCTGTCGTGAATTTCTTTCACTTTCTCACTTCACTAAGATTTTTTTTTAATTTTCTCATTGGGTATATTTCAATTTCAAAGGGGCTCTATTTAAACATAAATAATTACAATGCGTGGAAAGGATTAGAAATCGTGAGTCTTATTGAAGCTCTGAAATGCGCCATGGGCTCTGCATACTATACATCACTATATGATAATAATACCCACGCTTGTATTCACTCTCAACAGGAACAGTAACGATGTGCAGAAGAAATATTGGAGAATTACGCATGTTAAGTTTCCATTTTATGGCGGGTTGTTTAGATATTAAGGATTTTTATAACAGGATTTCGGGAGAGGCAAAACTAAGTATTTTTAGTGTATAGCAAATCAATCAGAAACCTATTCTAGGTTGAGAAGCAGTTCCTTCCATTCCAAGTGAATCTGTCTGGAGGATGGAGAGTTTAATTTATTTTATTATTTACGTCCATTATATAATCAAGATGGATAAATAAATTACTACTTACTATGCCCATGGACAACACACAAAAATATTTCGTAATCGTTCATGAACGTAAGTTGTAATTTATTTTTTCAGATTCATTTATTCGTTATTTGAATATGATGTTTATTAAAACAAGTAAACTATAATTAGTGCATCACAATATCTTATTTCTCTTACCATGAGTGTGACATATTTTTTCTCTGATTCTTACATGTACGTGAAGGCACCCTTTTTAGAGGCCAGCCGATTAGTGATATGACCGCCTGTAGCACTGGATTGACTTATTCGTGGGCACCCTAGAAATTCGGATTCCAAACAATGGATTTAGGTTTTTACAAATTAGGTCCAGGAAAGGAGTAATAAAGGTATAGGGGAGGTATTCATCTTTATAAATGATTGCTCTGAGAAGAACGTGCGGCGTGCCCTAGATGAACCCCCACAAAACTATCAAAATTAACTATCTACTACCTGGAATTATGATGATATAAATTCAATCAAATGAACATGTTATTTAATGAGGACAAGGCAAAATTAAATGAACATAGTTAAATACATTAAAGGTACACTGTCTAAGGTCAATTGTCTTACAGCATAGTTTAATCGGTTCCCGATCAGTTCAGTATTACTCACGTGTACAATAACTCAAAGTAATATCACTTGTCCGGTCGCACCAAATTTAAGTTCAATCGTGAGCTGTGTTTCACTTCTGATAACTTAGAACGTGAGGTTAGCACTGAACAGAATACAAGCGAGTACGCGAGCGATGTAACTCGTACGCTAGCTCCGAGTACAATGAAGTTGCTAAGTTTTCACTAATAATAGACCAGGTCTCCTTTATATTAAAGTTTTTAGGAGCAGTTTTCGTAATTATAATGTTGCTATGTAGGCTCCGTTACAAAGGAGACGTAGCGTAGGGTTGTATGGCGTTGGTGGCAATACTCCGACATAATTAGGGCTTGAAAATGGCCGATATTCGACCGAAGGATCTCTCGCTTAAAAGGAAAATACAAAACGAAAAGAAAATCTAAAAAAAAAAATTTAATTCGAATTTCGTTTACTCCTTATCACAAATTACTAGTTGAATAGTTCAATATTTCACTGAAGTTCTGTACAAATTAAAACGGGGACCTTTTCGCCTCCGTACATTACTAGTCTCAATGAGATCCCAAGGAGCCGGTTCGTGACTCGTAGCCGTCAATGCGTCTATATTCGCGCGTTGGAAACTTCACATATCTGTGCTCCAATATTGTCGTAGTCCTACGCGTGCTGCGTGCCGCTCCGCGTGCTGGTCTCATGTCTTGTTTTCGCACATGTCGGAGCGGGTGGGTCCTTGGCTCATTGCGTTGCGCACTCGATGGGTGTGTCGTCGTTCTCTCTTAAGATCTCTTACGCCTCATCTTCTTCTCGATAAGGTCACGCCATGTTTCGCAATTACGTTTCATCTCGTGTTGTCTGGGGCGACCGAGGGACATGATGGTTTGAAGGGTCTATCAAACGTGTGGGACCCTGTAGGTGTAGAACCAAACGACCGAGGGAGGAGGAGGATCGGGATTGATACTAAATGCTATCGGGAGCTGAATGAATTCTCGTGGCATTGAGGGATATATCAATCTCCGTGTCCTCCATCCTTAAGCATGATCAACGTAACTTCCGGTGCTCCCCTATGAACGAATCTTGGCCCTCTCATCTTCTCTGTAATTCTGAAGATTACTATGTAGCTAATGTTTGGACCAGCTGATAAGATTTGCTTGTTGAAGGATTGAGGAGATTCTCCTGTTCCTCCACTGGTAGCCGCATTCCTTACGCGAGTCTTCAAGTCAACTCGCAATGGAACAGAGTCGGTGTGTACAATTGGAGGGGTCGGAACGCTCCATACTCGCCTCCCGTCATGGCTATTAATATGACAAAATGGTAATATTTTCGAGAAATGGTTTAATGTAATTCTTTGAGGAGGGGAATAAATCATTCTTGGATGGAAATTTTGCTCAAATTTTATTTCGGATGGCACAGGTACCTACAAATCCCAAAGAGATCGTAATAGATCCGCAAACCGATAGAACGAACGATAGATGACGGGTCGGAGCAGAGAGCTTTCAAAAATTATGGCTGAAGGGGACAACTTGAAACTATGAAATGTTTAATTGCTATATTTTACCTTGAATACGCTTAGTTAATTCTTGAACTTGAAACAACTTGAACAATAATGAAAACTGTGTGAATTTTTATGTTTTCTTAGTGGTATTTAATTTTAGTGATTAACAAAAGTAAACATCCAAAAATTTGTAAAGTAAAAATTCAAAAATGATTGTTTCAAGTGTTTTTCCAAATTCCAGGTAACACCGCGCCATTTTGTTCTGCAAGTACTGTAATATTTGCCTTAAAGGATCCTCGAGCTACTGCGGGTAAATTATTAGTAATATTAAGTGCGCTAGGATTAGAGAGGCAGGTGCATCAATCTCCTTGAAGCTCTCAGTCGAGAATTGAAGCACCGATGAAATAGTTCATTTTATTTAAATGGCAAGTTTGAACGAATCATCTCCGCGAGCAAAATCTAAAATGTTGGAATCACAGAAATGATTGATGTACATTTCATAGATTCGCATTTCTTCATTTGCATTTCGAATAGGAGCGATGCACTTCTGAGGAAGCATTCCTTACAATGTCTTTCATTCACGTCTCAGATTTCCTGCCGCGAGCGTAATAGCGGAAGAGAGTCTGGCTCAACGATTCATGTGAATCGCTCTTCAAAAGAGAGTCTGATGCGCCGTAAGAAAACAAGGTCAGTTCCTCATCTGATCCCTCTCCTCCCAGAATTGACGAAGGGAAATGGAAGAGTTACCACACTGGTTTGTGGTGTTGCAGATATGACTTTGCGGGTTCCTGTTCCTTCTTCCGTTCTCTCGAAGGATTTGAATACAGTCGCAACCTTTACAGACTCTTCTTAACTTGGGTTGATGTTTTCGTAGTGTGTAGCCACGGACGTAATTTTACTTACATACACAAGTAATGTAAATCCTCGGAACATATGTCCCGATGTGGAACCCTTAAACCACGCGTAATATTTGAGAAGGAAATAGAAACTTGTCAGAAAAATGCGCCTCTATTGCGTAGTTTGCGATTGAATTATTTTATAAATCGTCTCCATTTATTATACCGCAAATGTTTTGTTATAACTATTTTTTCTGTCGATAAATATAGCTCGAAGAGACTTTTAAAACGTTTTACATTCATTCCAAGTTATAATATTATGCAATGTTTAATTCGATTAGTATGTCGGGGAAGATTTTTTATTGTATTCACAATAAAGTCTCCTCCTCTCCAAAATAAATATTCCAAGTAGGTTTTTTAAAGAACAAGATTTATTGCGTAAATATGTAACCGTCTTGGAACAAACAAAGGAATAGCACAAGACGACAAACGGTAAAGCAATTGAAAGTTCCGTGTGAACTTCGTTCTCACGTATAGCTGGCGTTGATCACAAGGAGTATTCCCTGCGTTGACAGAGGGCGTCGTCGGTGGCAGCAGTCCACGGAATACAGCGATCTTCGACGTGACGACACCACCAGTCGAAGTCGTCGCAGTCGTATGCCTTGTGTCGATTCTTGAAATCGATAGTTCCGAGTTGGAAAGTACTTCAGTCTCTTGATTTTTTTGAGGTTAGACGTTGTTTACAGCGTCGTGCGAAATTTCTTCAATCACAGAATGGACTTGGAAATATTTCCGACGTCGTGAAATATTTCGATCGCCTAGTTTGGAGATAGGCGTTTTTCAGCGTCGTGCGAAATTTCTTCAGTAACAGAATTTGGGAGATAGAATTTCTCCAGCGTCTGGCGTAGTCAGAGTTTGACTTTGAAGATTTCTTGAACTTGTAGGAATATTGTCAGCACCCAGTTTGAAGATAGAATTCCTTCAGAGGTTCGGCGTCTAGCGAGGAGCAGCTCCGGAGCACGAAGTGAACAGTTCAAGAGCTCGAGAGATAATAATTTTATCGTTGCTAGAAGGTATAATTTAAACAAAGACATATGACGGTCTGGGGGACCCAACACTGTGTCGCAGTTCGTTTCTTGAAATTCTCCAGAAATTTCCTAACAGGCTAGGCCCAGT
>NNCF01127328.1:216917-252629 GCA_002313205.1 Laupala kohalensis
CTTACAACAAACACGCGCCATCTTCGTGTTTACATCACTAGCCACGGCCCTCTGTATACAAGAATTCAAAGTCAAGGCCTACGCATTTCAAGGAACAGTAAGTTCAAGGAACAGTAAGTTCAAGGAACAGTAAGTTCACGGATGACGCCACATGACGTACTGACATTACCCAACTACGTTTAATATGTGTGTCAACGCTCACTTGTCTTCTCTTCAAGTTACTGCCAGGCGACAAAATAACAGTCAGAAGAACTCTGCTACTATCCTGGTGTGAACAGCCCTCCGGCACATGCTCGCTGATACGAATTGATTGATCATCCAAGTATTTTCGCTGCTCAAAGAAATTTGACGAGCTCACTACTTTTGATTATATCGCTGCAGTTCCGAGCTATTGCCACAAATAAGCTCCACTTCGCCGAGATATTCCAAATTCCTATCTCGACGAAACTTCAAGTCTTCGTTGGAAACGAAGGCACCTACTCAATCTACGTGGACCAGAAGAAACGCTGAAGCCACAATCTGAAATCCTGCTTCCTGGAGAGATTCCCGACGCCACTCTGCCTTTCCCAGTGGGTCCCGGATCTTCGCCGCAAGATACCGCACTCCAGTAAAAGCAAGTTTTGACGACGTGCATGCTACGCCTGTCACACGGTTTTAACAACCGTNAAGCAAGTTTTGACGACGTGCATGCTACGCCTGTCACACCGTTTTAACAACCGTAAAATCATTCGTTTCAATTGCTTGTTCCTATTTCAATTGCTTATTCAATTTCAAGTGCTTATTTCCTATATATTGTTTACTATGTTGGAGGTTCCTTGGCGTCGTAGTTTGAGACTCTCTTGTGTGAAGAGTGGTATCACCTTGGGAACCAGTAAACAGTATGGCGAACATGTAACATTTCGTAGCTCGTGTTACATGGGGGAGCTTTCAACGTATTATTTGTATGAAGGTATGTACCTTTATTTATATGTAGGAATTGTGTTCCTACAAGTGTAAAATTAGTCGGCGGGCAATAGTCCAAATTTGGATTTTAATATAATATATAATAGCGTTTAGTTTTTAAAATGGTGTCAGTATTGAACTATTTCGACGTAAGACTTGAAAAAACGAAACATGAAAATCGAACAAGAAATACGATACGTAAAGCAAAAGAAGTGAACAAATAATTTTCATTAATGTAAAAATAACCGAAAAAGGATGTAGATATTGAAGAACAAAAAATTCGTAATACAAGAAATTATTATTATTACATGAGCTCTGATATGAACTTAAGATTTAGCACTTTTCTAATACTGTGGGTCTATTGTGAATCGCGCCCCTTTGAGCTAGCGAATGTTTTGAGGAAGAGATGATTGCAATGCCGGTTGCACTGTGAAGACACCGCCTTCTGTAATGAAGGATGTATTCATCCAGTGAATGATTGCAATGACCGAAACAAAGGACATTTGAAGAGCGATGCAGCACAATGTAAGGAAGCGATTGGAGGTTTGGCTTCAGTGCCTTCCACCCGTCCCACCCACTCGACGAATCATGAGCTTGCCTCCACCCGTCACTTCAATTGGAATGTATCACAGCGCCACACTTACGACGCCGATCGATTGGATTGGAAAATGACAGTTTTGCCGGAAGGTAGCTAAGATGGTTTCCGTAACTTTCTCAATCTGTCTTGAAGAATACTGTCGTAGAACCATAGTTAATAAACGGAACGTTAGAAATTCTGGCATGATTCTTCTCACCATCAGGAACCAATTGAAGATGGCCGCATAGGAGACGAGGACCTATGAGTCCTTGAGTCGGATAGAAATTTTCTATAACATGGATATCCTTTATACGTATCTTACAACAATACAAAGTTAAAATAAAATCAATTTAATTTGTTAATTAATTGAATGAGAATAATGACGGTGGGAAGCTGGTTGCCTGATACTTCAAAGGAAATCACGACATAGAATGCTCCCTCAGATGATCGTAATGAATTTGTCGATCCATGCACTCTGATTGAAGATTCCCATTTCTTCCCGAAGAACCTGCTTCATTTTCAAACGATGAGTTTTTTTATATTTCTACGCGTTCTATGTAAAAGTTAGGTACAAAAATACTAATTTCTTTTTCAGAGATTTCGTGAAAAAAAAATTTCAGTTGTAATTAGGTTCGTTGATTTTACTACCATCTGGAATTCCTGTTCCGTTCGTTTTTGGACATGTTTCCTCAGCACTTTATGATGATTCCATCGTCTTGGATGGTGGTCGAACAGGTACTTTATCACATTGTTGGTAAATATAGTCCTCCCGAAACAACCCTTACACTTTCACACGTAAAAGTATTTTTACTCCCCATTATTACTATCCCTTTAACTAGAGACATTTTAAATTAAAATTGTGTTACAAAATAAATACCATGAAAATTATTTTGGTCAAATTATTTGAACGATTTTTATTTATTTACCTGTAATTAATCATCCAATACATTGAAGGTAATTCCGTGTGTTCATGAAGAGGTAGATTCTTTGACGTTGGAGCAGTGTGATGGTGACCTGTTGACCTACTGGAAAGAGTACCCTTACGTAAGCAGACCGACCCACAAGCCCCTATGTGCACACGGGGTCGGACGTGCTTCATTGTTGCAATCCCCTCTGACAAACCCACTCCTCCCACCTTCCGCCTCACCCTCCTTTCTTCTGCTGTCTGTGTCTCGTGACATCAATGTATCCGTATACGTTGCAAGGCTCATGGAGATAATCTGGTTTTGAATTTCCCATTTTTCTTTTAATCACAACAAATCAAGGGATGAGTGTTTTCGGAAATTGGGATTTTAATGGAAAATATTCTGTAATTTGAATCACCAGATCTAAAACTGTCGATTTTTAAATGTGTGCTGCACGGTGAAATGGTACTTACTTCTCCCACTCGCACTAATTGATATCTAACGAGAGGATAAGTATGAAATTTGTTTGTCTACTATGTCTTTTATAACAACGTGTGTTGGCTATGCTTTTAAATAATAGCTCTCAAATTTCAATTTCTTTCCATTCCGTTTATCCAACACAGGACCTGGTGATACGATTCTGGAACCTACAAGCAATTTAGATTTGTAGACCTAGTGGGAAATATTTTTGAATAATTAGTGCCAGGACATAGTTTTAGAAAATATTTCTGTACTAGTTTTCTAATTTCAAAACCAAGGATTTGTTCGCCAAGAAATAATTTGGCTAAACGTTTCTAACTAGCGCTTCGTGTATTAGAATATGAAATTTATTTTCAAAATTTAATTACATTTACTGTTAGATTTTAGTCGAGTAACAGAGCCAAACAGTCGAGTTTCAAGTGCTACTTTATTACTTGCGTATTTTGATTTTAATCCAGAAACCTTTAATTAATAATATTATTTGAAATCAGCATTTTAAAAATAAAACATTAGTAGTTCAAAGAAAGCAATTTGTAAAAAAACGCAACTTCTGTTAGCTCTTGATATTACATTTTCTGGATCATTTTTCGTTTCGTTTGGTTTTATTTTTGGACTCGCTAAGTTGGATAGTGGTCAACCCGCCCCCTTCTCCCCAGACCCATATTTTTTTCGCCCCAACATATTCGCTGACCGGTTTCACCCACATAAACTCCTTGGGGGTTTCACCAGAACTAGGACCTAAGGTATCTCCAACACATTGTCTGCTATCGTAGACATTTGCAATCCAATGCTTTCCTTTGGGGAAAAGTCAGGCTGATTTCTTATTATTAACGTGGTGTAGTGTGCCGGTTAAATGAAATTGCAATTTTTCACATTATTGGGTTAAGAGCTACGCGGTGAAACCATTTTTATTGCCGTGAGTGTAATAAACACTAAGTGCACCAAAAATGACGTGCTTGCCGTTTTGTTATAATGATAAAATAGACACTTCACACAAAAGATTGTTTTTGAGGTAAGTCTCAGAGAATTTGGATGTTTCCATTGTTTGCGTTTCATCTCGGTTTTGGGGAGTCTTTATTTCGGCAAATGTCCGTAACGTCTTCGTGAAAACAAGATCAGTAATGCAGTTGAGGTGGTCTGGAAGGTAAGTCGCGTGGCGTCCCAGGTGCCCGATCTTCCTCATCCTCCATCCCAACCCATTCCTTTAGTTGCGCAACTTGGTCCAGCGTCTGTGAATTAAATGCAGACCAATTAAAAGCGAACTGGCTGAACGGCTTCTGCCGACCCAAAGTCCCTACCCCTGCGTTTGAAACCCTTCAAGTGTGCTTTCTCCCCTCCCAATTCCTTAGGCCTTCCACTCGTTCACGTTTTGTTCCCTTCCCCACAAGAATTAAGAAACCTTGAAGCAAAGTTCCTTCCGTATGGCGCGGACTTTCTCAAGTTAGATTAACATGTATTTTGTCATGCCATTGGTATTAACATGAAATGTTATGTAAATATTTGGCAAGGAATTTTTTAAGAAACCAAAATATTGTGATTGATGAGAACATCTTACGGTCCAACACCATGATCCAAAACTATTGCACATGTATTTTCGTGCATTCTTCAATTTTCGCTGTATTATGAAAAAATAAAAGCAGTTGGCTTCCTCAGCATCTGTCGCTCACATTCCAAGATGAAACTAAAATATGATGAACTCCAAGAATGGAGATCATTTTGAGGAAGTTCTCTCTTACACCTAAACTATTCGGTCACTATATTAGTAAACAAATACATATTCATTTTATTTTGTGTGCTAGTTGGAGAGAATTTTTCGGAGTCAAATCTGAGACATTGTATGAATTTCTTGCACCATAAATGGATTGAAACCAGTGATTCATGGTACAAAGTCCCCATTTTCAGGCATTACATGATGNCCTCAGCATCTGTCGCTCACATTCCAAGATGAAACTAAAATATGATTAACTCCAAGAATGGAGATCATTTTGAGGAAGTTCTCTCTTACACCTAAACTATTCGGTCACTATATTAGTAAACAAATACATATTTCATTTTATTTTGTGTGTTAGTAGGAGAGAATTTTTCGGAGTCAAATCTGAGACATTGTATGAATTTCTTGCACCATAAATGGAATGAAACCAGTGATTCATGGTACAAAGTCCCTATTTTCAGGCATTAAATGATGTAAGGCTTGTATACTTTTTATGTCAACACTAATTTTAGGAGTCCACTTTACTCGACTCTTAGTGTCGAAATACGAGAAAGACTATAGACTCAGTCGTAAATTTTTTTTCTGGTATCATCAGGAATACCACCTCTCTTAATTGTGACCGATTTCACTTTTTTTGTTTTGTTGTATTTGTAAATGGGAAATGTTGCGTGCTATTGAAACTTCTCTACATGGAACGATAGGAGGTGGGAGTTGGGTGGTAGGCTATTGTTGGTAGGTGGGCCGCTTAGCTGGGCTTACCAACAACTTGGCCCACGTGGAGGGGTTAGTAATAGAGTTATTGATACTAGGAGGAGCTGGATAGAGAGGAGAAGGTAGACTTTTCAGTAGTCACAGCTATATGAACTGGGACATTAATGTGAAAAGCTACAAATTTTCTGGCCCCATCGGGATGACTTGGTGATGAGCGACAACACTACCACCTGAGCCACGAGTGGGGTATTTCACTTGACTCGTTAGATGAATGAATTCATGTGATACAATCGTTAGTTCGGTGTCGACATGGATCTAGTGTCCACTCGTAACTGTTCGTGTTTCTGTCTCAAGTATTTTGATATTCTATTCTACAGTACATTTCATTCACCAAAGATCCAGATTTTTCTTTCATGAAAGTTCATCAGTTTTCTTTCATGAAAGTTCATGTTTTCTTTCATTTAACAATAAGGGAAAATTTTTATATTTTTTCATTATTTTTGCTTTTTTGTTTGATTATCTTTGGGAAATATAATTTATTGAGTCGTAATTTTTTCATGTTGCATTTTCTTTAACATTATTGAAGCCAATCGTCGTCGCTGACTTAATTCGGACCTTAGCGTATTATATGATAATGACTTTTTTACCTAAAATATTTTTTATTTGAGATTCAAATGAGCTGTTGCTTTAGATTTAATGAATTAGTACGTAACGTAATTATTTTATTCAATATATGTCGGTTAAAGTAAAAACTTTGTCAAGTTAATTCTTTTCACCTCCACATTTATAAAGTTTTTTGTTGTGAAGGGAAGTAAAATGTTGAGGTTCACCAAAACGAAGCTGTCAAATTTTATGGATTATTTTGCTACATGTTTTTATTAGGTCCAGTTCTATTTTGGTGTGTATCTAGTATAGTTCTATTTTTGTATCAGCACGAAACACAGAACATATCGTGATAGTTTTCTTAAAGCAATTTTACAGCGTTGATCAAGTAGTTTACAGAGCGCGGAATATCACGTCCCCTTCCCAAGAAGTGGATTCTGGGAAGGACGAAGGCGTATATAGGAAAAATACTGTCTGATTACACGAGTGAGCAACCCATTTCGTTTTATGGCTGTTCTACACTAGCGTCTGCGGACGAAATGAAAGTCACTCTGTGTTGCGCTACAGATACTCGGAATTAAGAATAACTCATTGGTTGTATTTTTCCGACAGCAATCTCGCTATGTGCACCGTATTAGGATCAAAGAGACAATGAAGCCGAACCTCGTAATTTGAAACAGGAATCGCTATTGCGATGAACGAAGGGTGACTTAACGGAATGAATCTATATATATTCTATCTTGAAAAATATCTGAAAATCTAGTTTATTCAATGAATAACTTAAAAAAAGTATTAACATAAATAATACTTTAATTTATATTTTGGGACATGGTTTAAAGCTTGGCGTATTCTCATTATTTGCAACAAAGTTTAGTGACGCGAAGGAAAAAGTAGTTTTGGTAAAGTAGCTCTCGAATTTTCACTAAATGGGGAATGAATTGTGTAATAAATTTGGGAAACTGCTGGGCTAAGGAATGAATTGTGTATAATAAACTTTCAGTTTCTGAGATCGAACTGTGTCACACTATAGTGGCGAAGTAGATAGTTAACTTTCCCATTAATGGTATATTGACGTTAAAGAGGGACCTGGAGGACCCATACAATGAGTATTTGGAGTGAGAGGCTCATTACAGTCGTATCAGAATTCCATCTAATCGAAAGGCGAGGTCGAACTTTGAGAAAGAGCCGTGAATATAATAGCGATCGTGATGTTTCTATTGTCTTTCTTGAATAATGAATATGACACATTTTCTTTAAACGATGTATTTATGAACTAAATTACATAATGCCTTATTTATCACATCAATTGATGGCTATTCTTTGCTATGAGTTTTATGCGAAGTACTTAAGTTTAATGACATAATGAAGTTAAATTTCATAGTGAAAATAAATTTTGAATTTCTTACTTTATTTTATCAAAGAGGTTGGGAACGTCATTGGTTCCGGATGGGGAACAATATCCAGATGTTTTTCATTTTGGTTGGGGGAACACGAATTTTCGCCAACGAGTAATTAATTCAATTTTTAATTATTTGTTCTTTTGATGTAAATTTGTTTAATTATGTCACGTTGTGCATTAGTAAGCAAATGGTAAATGAATCATATTGTATGCAGATAAATTCTTTGAGATGCCTAAAAAAAAGTATCTGGAATTGCCCGTGACTTACGAGCTTCTGGCTCGTTTCTCTTCAATTCGTTTTGCCATGTGGAGTTGTTTGGGCATTAAAGAAAAGGATTAATAACCACAACGTCTTGGGCTCTGTGTTGGGCCCAGAATGTGGTAGTGGAGTCGTTTCGTCTATGTGATGTTGGATGAGAGGGTTAATGAGGCGCCATCTGGAAGATAAGACAAGATTTCTCTGGCAACCAATGGCAGATCCATGGGGGGTGAGGGGCTAAGGGGGCTTTAGACCTCCCTCATTGGACCTTAACTCTTAACTGATAAAGACATACTTTGCCACTCTAGTATAGCAAAATAGAAGTGACGCTATCAAAAGATATCAGCGGAATAAGAATGTTTGTTGAGATTTTGATATAATGACCCATTCTGCATTTATAGACGTTTTGAAAGATCTCATCACGCATACTAGGACTTACTAGGAATCGAGACTAGGACTTGGAAGCGACTTCAAGTTTTCTGTGTTCTACCGGAAAATAAACCACCACCATGATCTGTATCCGGTTCAGTAAGAGTAATTAGAGCATATATCTGCAACATTTTCAATACCGGAAGAAACATGTACCTCTTTAGAGCGGTGTTGCAACTTTTGCTTTTAAGCATTTTGAATTGAAATATAGTAGAGTGAACCATGTGTGTTTCGCTGTTTGCGGCTCATTTAATGTCTTTTCGCTCCCAAAGATGCGAGCAGGCTATTATTAGAGGGGAAAAGATCCTTCTTGGCTCTTAATGGCTCTTACGAAATAATTTTGGTGTTCAACACGTACGCATTACCAATTATATAATGGATGCTACGTTATATATTTCTTGATAAAGAAATGTCCTTGGATAACATAATGTTGTGGGCCTCATTCTATTGTTCAAACAATTATCGTTGTGTATCTATTATTATTCACCAGCTACGCCGAGACAAGGCGCTTGTCTTTTGAAAAAATAGCCATTCTGTTGTGAAACTTATTTTGTTCAATATAAATGAATGTAATGTTCATGTGTTGTGTTCAGAATATTAAATACCTCTCAGAACTACACATTCGTTCTGTTACCTGTGCCACTTGATTTCAATATCCAAATATGTGTCATGAATGCCAAACTTGTGGTGGGAAGAATTCTAGTGCTATTTTAAAGAAATGTTTGTATACATCGTGAGGTTGCATTTATGTGAACGTAACGCGGGTTGACACGTGAGTAAATATTATCTTAGTTGCTGCATTCTAGAAAGGAATACATATCGAGTAACTCACGTATAAATAAAAGATATACCGCCCGACTGCGACGTAAAGACATGTTTTTTCTTCGTACCGTAATTGGCGTGATAACTAAAATAGGAAAAGAGATAAATATTCTGCCAATCTCTGTTTCCATGGAGACGTAGAAGCGATTCCTGTTTTTGCGACTAATGGAATCAAACCGAATGGGAGAGAAAGAGCAAGAGAAAGAAAATTTTGACGGAATCTCTGTTACCAAACAAATGTCTGTGACCTTGATCGATGCTTCCTGCAACTGATGTCATCAAAGAATTGATTCATTAACGTTCCGCCTCTTTAATATGTTTACATTTTTTCTCATAACAGTTTTTATTTATTTACGAGTTTAAGAACCACTGCTACATTTTGGATAGCAACATGTTTACGTCACCTTTTGTATTCTTTTGTTTGTTTAGTTTAAAAAATTGTCGTTAGAATTCTTGTCTTTC
The DNA here is from genome assembly GCA_002313205.1 of Laupala kohalensis. Lineage (NCBI taxonomy): Eukaryota > Metazoa > Arthropoda > Insecta > Orthoptera > Trigonidiidae > Laupala > Laupala kohalensis. The sequence goes on from NNCF01127328.1 coordinate 226,218, forward strand.
GTGTCTCATGAATACATATTTATAGGAAAAGTTATTACTTTTTGTCTTTAACTTTTCTATGTATCTTAAAATCGCTGCGACATATGGAAAGTTTTTGACACATTGTACTGCTTAACCTATCCAATGAAATGCATATTTATATTTTTACAAAGTTTAAAATATTTCTTTACATTTATTTTTGAATTCGTTAACTTGTATATGTTCATTTACTTCTTCTGAAATGAATATAATGAAAGAAATGAATATATCTTAATGAAACTTCTTATCCAAACGGAAAAATTCAACCTTTGAGAAGCTCAGTATTCTTCTGCTGATTATTTGAACATATTTCTTTTTGATAATTTCATTAATTCTCTTCGTAGTTGATGCATTAAATCTCGTGTTCGGAGATCCTCTTCTTTTCGATTACCTCCTCTCACTAAAATATCAATAAGATAGTGAAATCTTTCTCCTAATCCTATTCCAAAATTTTAATTCGAGATTTCAAAGTTATATACGTCCCTCAGTTCGTATATATTCGTAAAGGATATATGTATGTGTACATCCAGTATCTTGAGATCACATTTGGATCACGTAGCTGTTGGAATATCCATTCTACTTTCCTTATTATTATTATTATTGTTGTTGTTGTTGTTGTTGTTGTTGAAATTTTGCACTCCCTCTCCTCGAGGGGAACTTTCACTTACCCCATGGTCCACTGCCAAAAGTATGAAGCTCTATGGGAGCTATAAAATAATATATAATAAGAATAACCTCTACGTATTATTATTATTATTATTATTATTATTATTATTATTATTATTATTATTATTATTATTATTATTATTATTATTATTATTATTATTAGGGTTTTANGAGCCCTCTTCTACTTCCAGCTCATTTCTTCCTTGTATAATTTTTTCGTTGTCGCCTGTTTTCATGTCTGTAGGAATTATCCTGTGCGAGTTCACGTACTTCAGCATGTTCATTGTTGCTGAATCACGTAGCTACGAATTTATTTTCTTTAGAATATTTATTTATTTCTGCTTACAAAGACCTAATTTTTGTTCTGTTTCCATCGTGTGACATTACGAAACTTTTTCCTGATCCTATTCGTTTACGCTCTTTATAAATTTCTTTGCTGCATTTCAATGTTGTTAATTTATAATATTTTCTTTTAAAACTTCTTTTATCGTGTGTATTAGTTCTATGTAATTTTCAAATATATGATAAATCTTCTCATTTATCAATTTTGTGTTGTCCCTGACATCGAGGGTTTACTTTAATTTATTCTATTTTAATATTATATTAACGTATTCATGTATAAACGAATAATTCATTTGAAGCATTAACTTACGAATCTCGATAGTGAACTTCATCGTACAACATCATATGCGATATTTCATTTTTTCCGCGTTTATTCCTCCTGAAAAACCTAATTGTATTTGCACTATGAGTTAGGTCTATCTGAATTAATACTGCACGTCCTGCGTATGCTGTATTACAGAAACAGACAAGTATTTATCAGCATTTCGCTTATGTCATTTGCAGGAAAATTTCGTTGATGTAAGAATTGCAGGTCGTCTAATTTAGTTTGGTCCATTTTTGATATAGTTTCATTTACTGTACATATGACAGTGAATTTCATACTTCCTGGTTTTTCTCATTATTCCTAACAGAGACCATAAAATATGTGCATTATTTCGATTCGTATGAAGTTTGCTATCCAAAATTTCGTCCTTATTCATAAAAATCTCTCGTTCATTTAGAGGAACATATCCCAACAAATACTTATACATTTTCCTTGACGTATTCTAGGACAAATGCCCCTCATCTTGTCTCATATAACATTATTTCAGCAATACTCGTTTTAAAGTATACCTCAAATATATAAGATTGTCTATAGACTGTGCTGCTTAGAATTTCATCATTTCTTTCGCTCTCACTTTTATGGCATTACAGTGATCATGAATGCTATTTATTTTTTCAGAACATGAGTTTAGTATTCTCCCACAACATTGTTTAGGGTGCACTTTGTTTTAGGGTGAAAGGGGTGAAACACCATACCTATGCGCCCACATATCACGAAATATGAACTCTTCATTGCATTAGCTGAAGTCTCAAGCATCGAACTCTTAAAACGTAAAAATCTAAAAATATCGATGTCGGAATTGGTCATAGTCTATTTGTGGAGCAGATAATGTCGATCATTATGGGGCCATCGCCTGTCACTCACGAGTCACCAATCTTCCGAAGTGTGTCCATCGTGCACAGCTGCTGCCTTCTCATAATTATGTAACTCTTTCGCAACAGCGTCTGCGTATAGCATGATTTTCTCTGGACTATGTAGCAGTCTGCACTTTAATGTTAAAGATTTCTCTTGGTACAGCAATATAGCCTGTTTGTACTTAGTAGGTAAAATGCCAGACCTATTGTCAACCCACATAAAAGATTCCCTTGAGATTCGTAGGATGAGAGGGCAAAAAGCCTGAGATTTCTTGTCTTGGACATCCTGCAAGCTGCAGATACTCATTGGTCTATCCCAAGTCATTTTTTTTACTGGTAAAGTTAGGCACTTTACTCTTCCACTTGCCTATATGTCTACAGAGATGTGATGGTGGATTAGATGGTCCACAGTATGTAGTAGTTGAGAACAACCCCGGTTGAAATCTTCACCCATATGGACAGAGTGAGCGTACGTTCAGCACTTTGGAGTAGGTGAATGGCTAACACGCTTCCTATACGTCACTCCAGTTGGCGAAGTTCTGCATAGCATGATAGCCGTCTTAGACTTTAGAACTTCCATGGGCCGCCTCTAGATTCAACCTTTGAATCAATATCTTTGAGTTGTGTCACTGAGCTACTGAAAAGTTCTTCTGGTTGCTTCTAAAAAAGCATGGAAATGCGTCCAATTGAACACTAAGGAGGAACCGAAAGTGAGGCAGTTTCTCAGTCATACTGAGACAATGTCTGGAAGATTGACGTTTCAGTCCCTGGAAAAATTATTACCCTAAATGGAATTCAATCTGACGCTGCGTGGTCGTGACGCTGTGTAGTAGGCTATAATTTGAAGAAATTCAAGCGATATAGGTAAACATTAATAACTATTAAGATGCATCATTTGACCACCCACTTAAGTATAATCCGCTTGCGCAAGGAAGTTTTGATATGAAGTAGTTTTACTGATTGATTATTATATTATACAATTTTCTGAAAAGTGATGGCGCAGAGACGGATATTTAGGAAGTATATTCTAGGTGCGGTTGTGTATATTTCGTCAGTAGCCACATACATGACCAAGGGCGATCTCCGGTTTTAACTATATGGTCCCTAAAGGAGAGCGCAGGAGATTTATTTCACCTCGTGGTCACTCGTAGTTTTTAATTAAATTCAACTACAAATCTTTCAAAAGGTAATAATACAGTTGGAAAGTAACTGAATCAGAAACTAAATTAGTAAATGAGGGGGCTAGAGGTTCTATGCACGTGAGGATTGTGCATTTGGAATACTTCGAAGCGTTTGGATCGTCCGTCAGTTACTGGTCAAAGATCGTTTAAAAATGACTCAAAATTCTATATCATTAAATTTTTTAGAGATATGTATACAGTCCAAAATCATTGAACCACTGCTGAGAAATGATAGTGTGACTTTTCTATGCTTGAACTGTGAATTTTATCATGAATTTGGAATGTGTTAACTTTGGGCAGACGGAGTGGAGAGAACTTTCCCCAATACACGAAGTGCGTGGAATGAGGGCGTTTCGCTGGCAGCAGATAAAAATGGTACCAGATGCTTGGGCTTCTGGATCATATGCCTAGATTCAACCTCAAATTGTCCCACAACACGCCGTAAGGTTCCCTTGGAGTTTTGCGGAGAATACAGCTCTCAATAACTATGCCTCGGCATTAGGATTGTCTAGAATTTTTGGTTCTATTATTTTTCTCTCTCGTACTTCCCGTGTGTGTAACAATCCTTCAAATTTTCTTTTGATTATATTATTTCATTTAATAGTGTGAAAGCTATCTGATTGAGAACATTAATAATGCTATCGTTATGTTTTAACCTGTTTCCACTGTGTCTTTTTTTCTTCTGGAATTGGAAAACAACGCTTGGAAAAACTGTAATATGTTTTAAACGTCGTGTTTTTAACGAAAGTAACCACTACAATGAAAATTAAAGCATTACTCGTCTGTTGAAGGCATTTTTATGTACGGTAGGAATGTGATTTAATTTTTACTGAGGAAAAGTTACGAATTCATAATAATGATTTGATTTTCTCTTGCCTCCTTAATCTTCACTTGTTTGAATCTAAAACCAGACCTTCACTTGAAATGTTTTACTTGTTCGAATCTGAAATCAGACCATGATAATATTCTTATTAAAAAGCTGTGATCAAATCTTGGTCACGTCCTATCTGTTGACCTAGTCTTTTTAATGTAGTTCGAACTTCAGAGGACTTTCCCATGTAAACACTGCTGTAAAAGAGTACAGACAAGAGCGTCATTATGTACTGTAGATGAGAAAAAAATTACTATGTACATGAATTGCCATGTTGAAATTGAATTATTTCGCCGTTGCATCCGCATTATCAATTACTAAGTATCAATTACTTTGTAACCCGTTTTGTCTACAAAAACGAGATGTTACGGTAAAACCAGTTCAGCAAGATAGTGGAGATGTTTGGAAAACGAGAAAAACATTTAGGGTTTAGTATATTAAATTTTAATTTTAATTTCTTATGTGTCTTGTGCTCTGTGGAGCAGACACTTCCGTGCGTGATCGCGATGTCATAGAACGGCTATTGCATGGTGATGCGAGTGACCTCTGCTGAAGCATGTTGAGATTCCCGCGCGTTCCATCAAGATAAGAACTCCTGTAGCAGTTGGTGCTGGTGCGAAGACACTGATGGTCTTCTTCGCACCAGCGTCTGTCACACCCATTCTCGCTATTGTGGAAGGTAGCACCGACTAGGTGTATAAAAACTGACACGACGGTGTCCCAATGATTTCATTAGGAGATCAAAACTGATCAGGGATTCGTAGATCATGTGAAATGTAAACGATCCTTCGACCGACCGATCTGGGCAAATTGTGCACAATGTGTGTAATATTGTCATCTTGTATCTTTGATGAATCCTCTATTTTTATTACCATTATTTTTAGTACTTTTTCACAAAATCACTAAATTATTTTTAGTATTTTATACTAGCCCTCGCAATCCACTCGTCTTTTGGAAAATGACCTTCATAGATTTCTAAAACCATATCTTCTTTTTCTCTTGTATAAATGAGGATTCCTTACATCTATACTATAATTTCAACTGTCACGGAGAGGTCTTCCGGTGTTAGGTAGAAGGGTTTCAAGTCTTCTATCAGTTTACATCGATATCACCATCCATTTCTAATTCATTCGCTCATTTGTTTGGCAAATTGCAGAGTTACATCTGTCTTATAAGGGAAAGAGGATAGATACGTTTTTCTTCTATATTTCCTCTCTAACCGCATGTCTCGTTTGTTTTTTGTTTTGCATGTATGGTTGATTTCGTTTTTCACAATTCTTTTAGTGAATATATTTTCCTTGGCGGTGAAAATTCTTATTGATATGCTGGCTTGTTTTGGTGTAGTGGTTCTCATGAAAGGGACTGGAACTATTGGTTCTCTGCTACCTTTTCAGCATGTTTTACCGCGAGCAATAGCTCCTCAAGAATTAGTTGTTTGTCCATGTTTTGAAGTATTGAGACAGATTAATGGGCTATCCCCACAATAATTCTCACTAGCTCATCTATTAAAACATTCACATTTTTTTCGTACGTTTGGAGCTTGGTCATATAATAATCAACATTTCCAGCAAAGGATTTTAACCTGCATTTCGTGTTTATCTTTATCATCCTTGCTCCATAGTAGATGTCAAATTTGTTATTCATTGTTTTGAATTGTATTCTTTTCTTTTGTATGAGTATAAATGTTCTCATTAGTGTAGGAAGAAGTAACTCATGTGTATTTATCATTGTGGTTACCAAGAACTCGGGAAAACTTAGTCTAAAACTCCTCTTTATTTTGAATGCTGCACCCATGGCTGGTTCCACAACTGAATTAATTCACTTGTTTTAGGGATTATTGACAAGAACTANAAAAACGTGCTGTCTGAAACTCCTCTTTATTTTGAATGCTGCACCCATGGCTGGTTCCACAACTGAATTAATTCACTTGTTTTAGGGATTATTGACAAGAACTAAGTTATTTTCCTTCCGTGGTGTTCGAGAAACGATTAAGTTGTGGACAGTTGAGTTCATCCAGTCCTGACCTTTACGAACTTAATGTACGTATGTATCTCGTTTCAGCCAGCTAGGACCACGAAATAACGAGTGCTAGTGAGGCTCAGTTATTGTGAGTTTACTCACTAAATACATCGTGAATTTGAGATAGGAGGAACAGCGTCTAGATAGGATCCAGATTGCAGTATCCGAGTATTACAACTGCGGTGGTTAGCCTCAGAGGGCGGTTGTTAGCCGCAGAGGGTGAACTTTTCATACACCACAGCTATATAAACTGAGACATGGAAATAGAAAGCTACAAATTTTATCTTGTCCCACCAGGGATGACTTGGTGATGAGCAATCACGCTGACACCGTGACCACGAAGGGGACATTACGAATTTAATATGCAGAAAATTTATGATTTTTTTGGTAATTTGCAAACAGTTCTTAATAAATCGAATGATTTTTCTGATACTAGCGCTAAAAAATCTGGTATGATAGGTAGTAAAATGTGGATTAACAAAATTTTTAATTTATATATAAAATAAAGAAATGTATGAAATGTATAAAGAAATGTATGTATATGTAAAAGTGTCTGCGTTCGTCGTGTACTTGGAAATATAACAAGACATAATGAGACATACATTTTGAAATAGTTGTAGGAATATCATTCTCGTGTATGAGCAAGTGGTCATATAGATCAGTGGAAAGTTATTTGCTTTTTGTCCAAATTTACTGATGATTTCTATGTCATTTGTAACATAAAACCTAATTTTCCCTTATTGTGATATTGGAAAATCCAATAAGAAATATTCAACCAGAAGCTGAGTGGATGTGTGATATGTCGTACCTCGTGAGTTTGCTGTTCGCGAAAAAGTGGCGCAGGAACCGGGCCATTCATTCTGTGTGTGCGTGTTGGTGACGTCAAGACATTGGAATTCAACATTCGCGATTATTTCCAAGCGACGACTGACATTCCTGTCTCGCATTCATAGATGACTAATTAACTCCTTCCTGTGTCTTTGTTTTCTTTTGTGTGTATCACACCTCACACTCATATGTAAAATAAATCCCACTAGAACATTCCTTAAAAAATGACATCCAAGTCCAATTAGCAATCGTGTTAACCGTAAGAGAATTCAGGGATAGTATCGTTAAATAGAAATAATCAATGACAGTAGCCAGAGTAATGTTTCTGAACGAAATAAACAACATAACTCCTTATACAAATGATTTATAATTTTAACAAATTACAATTCTCAAAATACAATTCTCCGTATTTTGTAATATCACTTACAACCAGACACTTGACTGCTTGCAAAAGTTCGAACATTAAGTCAGTTGCGATAGTTCATTTTAAATTAACCCAAACGTCTACCGTAATTTGTTGAAGAACGTCTACCGTAACGGGGTTTAATGTGGTAGAAACAATGAAAAATAACAGTAGATCATATCGTGCTGGACTATCCTGTTGGTGTCGCGTCTTGTTGAGTTGCGATGTTTCGGCTGCCATGTCATTTTTAAGATCTGACTTGGCCAGTAGTTGCGAGCGTAGAACGTAACTTAACAAACACTCTTACAACCTACAGCAAAATGGCATTACTGAAAGTGCAACACAACGTCTAACTTATTTTTTTGATGCGCTTGGGAGAAACCAAACGGAAAAGTAATCCATTGTGGTATCGCATGCATAGGTGTATTTCAACACGGTGTTGTCTTAATTGCATTTTACAGTACTCTTTTTCTACAGTAAATAGTAACGTCTAAATATGTGTGTATATATTTAAGTATATGCAGTATCTATGTACTGTCTACCGATGACCGTTACCGTCTTGTACACTGAAGTATCTGCGCTGGAGCTACCATGTTCCCTTATGCTACATCAGTATAGACTACTTTGCATTTCACGTGCAACAATCCTTAAGGAAAGCCCTTCACAATTTTAATTTAAGTCAACGAGTGTTTTTTCTTTTGATTTTATGACACTTCGTTGACTTCACTTCTATTAGTAGGTTATTTATTATTATTATTATTATTAGCCTAATCCGGGTTCTTTTGAAAACGTAATCTCTCATATATTATACTCACAGATAAGTGTATTGCTTCTTATATCTATCCTGTCTAGGAAATTTGCTATATTTGAGTCTCTGCATTCTGGAAGCTTGATGACTTTGAATGAACGCGTGCAGCAACTTGTGCTTTTAAATCTCAAATCTTCCTAAATTAATTTTCCCACACTTCTACAAGCACTGTTTTACCATATCTACCTATTATACAGAGAATCGAACCATACAACGTCACAAGCGAAAGAAGAATAAGATCCCGAAACTCACTCTCTTGTTCTTCATTAATGAAAGAAATATAAAAACTAGAAATCTAAAAAAGCACAAAACCAGAAGGAAAGGTTGAATGGATGAATTCAAATAGGACTACCTGTGAGTTAGATAAATTTTTTCATATAATTTGATTTTTCTATCAGATTATTGGGTTTTGAAATTTACAACAATGGTACGTAGCCATTTAACTAGTTAAAACAAAAAGCGTATTGGCAGTCAACCGAAAATCCGCGGAAAATGGCTAATTCAATCATTCCTTCGTTTTAAATTTTCGCGACAATGCTGTACCTCCGGGGAGGAGTGGTGGAGAGCTGATTACGATGCAATCACATTAATCTTGAGATTTGTTATTCAACGCTCCATTTAATTCAGTTTTAAGATACGAATAATTTTTAAACAATGTAAAATATTTATATCCTGTCAAAAGATTGTTTATTGTACAATATATATTTTTAAAGCTACGTGTAAACTAAGAAAGCCTCAGTCAACGAACGACAACCAACTGCTTCGTTGACCATGATTTGCTTGTATTTGTGTGTACGGGAGGCGTATCAGAACCAACGAAGTGGTTGGCGTTGGTGGAGGTACTAACTTCTGACGGTAAAATCGAAGCGTTGGCATTAAGTTGGCCTTCGGACCCCTCTCCTAGTGTAGACGTCGTTCTTGTGTGATTGGTCTAACCTATTGAACGAGTGTGTATTGTATTTACTTCTTGTGTTGTCGAGTGCTGAAATATGGAGTGGAATAATGAGACTACGTTAAAACTGATCGGTTTTCATCGAATAAACAAAAATGGTAGCAACTTCTTTTTTCGACGAGATCTTAGAGTCAATTGCGATTCAACATGGCCGAATCTCTTGGCCCCAACCCCTTGGTTTGATGACGATGGTCAATGCGTGTGCGACCATCGGTCACCCCGACGCGTCGCCCGTTGTTTTTCGTTGGCCAAGATTTGCTTTCTTGCGTACGTATCTTAATAGATATTGGGGTGACGTCAATTGGCCACTTTCGATTATTTCTAAGTCTTTTAACTTTAACTCTGAAGATGGACGCCATGCGTCCGAAAGGACCTACTGGAATCTATTTAGAAGAAAGATTGCCCGCTTTTGCCTTTTATACAAATCTCAAGTTTTATCCAGATGGGGTTGAAATTTTACTCAATATAGTTCAAAACGAGAAAAATAATTATCTACTACATTCAAAAACTATATCCTGTATTTCTGTATCTGATTCCAACCTTTACAGCAAAATGGTATTGCTGAAAGTGCAACACTTTTTAATGCTCTTAAGAGAACCGGAATGAAGCAGACTGTTATCGCTTCATGTTTCATCACGTTGTTGACTTCATTGCATTTTACATTACTGCCTTTCTACGATTCTAAAAAACTGCCTTTTGTCACTGCCCCATCACTAAATGGAGAGATGAGGTTCAGGAGTGGTATATCATCTATGTGGACCGTCAATCCGCCACCTAATCCTCACTTCTCTGTCTAAATATCTGTATCAGTTTCAGGATATCATTCACATATTCTGAACAATTCCTTCTCAGTTTGATACATCTCTCTGATCGTATTCTCAGCACTCAGATTATCCGTTCAATATTCCTGGAATTCCTGGAATATTTCCTATAGTAGATATATTGGTAATGTTTCCTTGTCATAGCAGCAAATATTGAGTAAATGTGATATTCTTTATGAATAGTTTGGTTCATTACCACAATATCTATGTAATAAATTTGGGGTAAAATAAGAATTAAAAAAAGACTCTTTACAAAAAAAATTTCTGGTAAAACATAGATAAAATTGAATGTAATTACAAAATTACTCTTCGTTAAATGTTAGAGGTAACTATAACTGGGGATTTCAAACTCGGAGCTACAATTATAATTCCACGAGTGAATCACTGATCGAATTACCCGCCATTTACTTAGCCAAGCGTTTAGTAGCGGTTGTGCAATGGTCATGTGATGGACCCGATGACGAATCCAAACCCGAGGGTGAGGTGTGATTGCGATAGTGTTACACTCATAACGGAAGTATCCTTTATGGGCAGTGGTCGGTAAGTAGTTCACTGAAAGGGTATCATTCATGAACTAAAGTTCCACGAAACTGTCTCTATGCGCTGAGTTGTTATATAAATGATCATCATCCTACTTGTGATTTCACGGAATAGAACTTCCTCTTTATAACAAAAAAGTGTTGCTTTATATTGCGTAATGTTGCAAGGATATCGTTTTTGAATGGATTTATATGTAAATGTATATTTTCGAGCATTTTCGTCGCCAAAATAAGAAACAGTAAATCAAACTAGAACAACTTAGTAGATCTTCTTCAATGCATATAGATATATTTTAAGAGATTAATATTGTCAGATAATGAACAAGTTTCCTTTTTTACTGGTGTAGAGTAAATATTGATTTCGTGAACTCTCCGTTTTTAAACTCATCTTCTTCGAATTTGGTAACTGCCCGTCTCACATATTGCTCCTTTAAAGAGAACTCTTAATTATTTCATAAAATGTATCTTTAAGAATTATCCATAACAAGTTAACCAACTTCAACTTTGAAGTATAACGTAACGAATGTAATTCAGAAGGAGTGAGTTTTTATTTATTTATTTCATGTCTTATTTTGTGATGGAGCTATATTCATGCCATCAGGCTAGCTCTTCCATCTAACCATATGATTAGAGAAAGAATTGGGAAGGACACTTTCTGCTGAGAGAATGTTTCCACTAGTGAGCGAAGACGCTACCAGTGTACCAATGCCGTCTGTCACGGTGCTTGCAATTCCTTTCAAATAAATATTTTCAATAAACACTTATTAGAATGATTATCCAACGGACATGAGAGCCTTGGTGCCTGGTGAACATGTTCTTCTTCAAAGAGTTGACACGATGATGGAGAGGCACAGACGTTACCACATATACGTTATCACGTGTACTGTATATGATAACTGTGTGACTGACAATCGTTTGCAACCACAACCTCTTGAATCATTCATAAGAAACATGTTAACCATGTATAAAAATAACATGGCGACCTGTGGAAGCTTTTTGGCGTAACCTAGGTTATGAGTTAGAGTGTATGTTTTCCTCGAATGACACCCAACGTTGGATCTCTTGGAACACAACGCAGATCATCGAAGATTTACTGTAATAATCACTCTCATTGACATTTTTCTCTGACTATTCGTTGAGGTAGCATAGAATGGGAAACAGAGGTAAGTCCATACAGAGATAAGACTATTTGTACACCAATTTAAAAAAAATATTTTCACATTTTAATCCCTTTCGGCAACAAAGTCAATGCGCTTGTTATTTTCGCCTTTTATTCATAATTGTCAGTGATGTCTCCGTTATTCGTTATTGGATGAAGTTGGTTGTCTCCTTCACAGGAAGGTAGATGTTGATTTATCGGTTTCCTAAGATCCATTTACTTTGTGACAATATTAATCAAATATTTAATGAATCTTTACCAATATAATTCAACATATCTTTGGCTGGAGTTGGCACAGTTTTATAACAATACCCCTCCTAATTTATAGTTTGGATATTTTGCAATATCTTCAGAACATGTGTACTGTGTTGTCCCCATATGGTCACATCTTGCGTCACTATGAAGTGCAGCTTCATGGTGTATTTAATGAAATCTCGTCTAATATTCTCCTCATGTATTCATTCTCGTATTAGCGTAGGAATATCTCTTTTATATCTTTTAGCTTCATCCTTATTGTCTAAATGTATTCGGTAAGGAGGAATTTATCAATCAAACATATTCCCGAGTACTTCATTTTTCTTAGAAGTGTTTTCTTTTTTCTTCAAAATTCAACAATTGCGCTTCCTCGTTTATGGTTTTCTATTCTAAAAATAGTTCTTTCGACATTTGTAACCCTTTTTGGTTATATTGCTTTGTAATTTTTCAAGACAATTTGTCTCGTCCTCATTTAATATTCTACGCGATCTTAATGAACGTGGGATTATGAGATCATTTGAATACGTTATATTGTCTATTATGTATGTAATTGATTGTACACATCAACAAAAACATGATCCGATACGTTTGTCCTGACGAATACCTTTGTGGCTACTTTTTGTTTGGTCGTATATTTACTTATCACACCAAAAATATAGAAGACATTTCAGGTTTACTAGCGAGAACATGGTTAAGATTTTGAATGCGAAAATACATAAGTTGTTTTTAAATTGGTGAGCTGAAATGTTATAACTAATTTCCGAAGAAATAGCACGTATATTTAATATTATTGAACTTTTTCCATCTCCTACTTAAGAAAATATGTATGCTAAATATACTAAAAATCGAAAGATGTCTGTGTTTTGAAGAACTTGATTTCCAGAAGAGGGACCATGTCATGAGATTCTGGAGCTATTAGGCAGTTTAGTTAATGACACATTGTTGTGGTACCCATGAAAGACGAAGGACTGGTATCAAGAGCGTCGCGTCTAGTTTACACGGGTGCGGTGAAATGATATATTTTTCTGAACTGTTATTTGTTTGGTAGTCTACTTCGCTGTGGACTGATACTGTAATATTATCGAGGACATCTTAGTTTTCATAATGTGCAGGAAGAAAAATCACCCCAATTGCTCGTTGCAAGTGTTTGGTATTAGTCTTATGACATAAGACCTAGGAAAGAGAATTCTGGAAACTAAAGATCTATGAATGTGAGGGAACCACTGAAATATTGTGTTGGTTGACAATAAGTTTCGCCAAGCGGATGTGTATCTGTGGGTATTACCAGTTTTGGGCGGATATAATAATTATAACACGAACGCATCTTTCTGGGGATGAGACGTCATGAGTGGAACGTTCAAGGAAAAATGTATGAATGTATGAGGTAATGAAAAGCAGTAAGNAGTGTTGGTTGACAATAAGTTTCTCCAAGCGGATGTGTATCTGTGGGTATTACCAGTTTTGGGCGGATATAATAATTATAACGAACGCATCTTTCTGGGGATGAGACGTCATGAGTGGAACGTTCAAGGAAAAATGTATGAATGTATGAGGTAATGAAAAGCAGTAAGTGGACGGACAATGTGCTGACACATTGGCCATGTGGAGTCGCTCTTTACGTAACAGACGTCAGACTGTGATGCGGAGCTTCCATGGACTGAACTTCCCTTCTGTGATGGAAGCGTGGGTGGGAGCAGAGAGCAAAAAGCGTTGACGTCACGTCACGCACTGTCACCGTCATCGCTGACGCTCTTCCACTAACCGTGTGAGATGAGGAAGTCTTACAGGAAATCACTCCTTTGATCAATATCTTTTTTCATGTAGACAGAATTAACAGATTTATTTCATTTAGACAGAAATGATTTTGATTCCTTTCATATTACAGATTCTAACACACAGTGGATCCATAGTTTATCATTATTCAGTGAGTCCATGAATAAAACAAAGCTGTCCATGAAGTATGTCGCATGTTTTTGAACATGGATTGATAGATGCGGCATTGTATACATTGCATCGTAACTATCGATTCCATTCGTGATTCCCGACTGGCACATTGGAAATTGGTGACCAACACTGCAGTTAGGAAATTGAGCTGATAGTTTTTGCCCGTGCGTATGGCTTTCCCTAATTAAAATGTGAAAGAATTTTTCCAAGAATGATTTTGGCTTGCTAGATGATCGATGAGTCATTTTAAAAACCTTCAGCTCTGAGAAATTAAAAAAAACGAAGTCGTTCTTAAAAATAGTTTTCTTCACAAAAATTTCTTTATGTAATTAGATGAATGGTACCAATGATTCGTACGAAGAAAATCAATTAAATTGGGGACTAGAACCAACTTTGACATTCGGTTTTGTACGGAAATCCGTTTCTTTTCAGTCCTTAAGGCGCCACCTCCACAGAAAGTCTTCTACTTTGGCAAGAGTCACGCAAGAAAACAGAATAGAATAACACACTGCTTCTTTATTTCAGTGTTACACAAAACAACGTCGGGTTGGTATAAACTTGTAGGCATTTTGTTCGATCATTGGAAATGATTTTATTTGGTTAGAGAATGTCTGAAAGGCATATAAGTGTTGGTCATTGCTGTGATGTTCTTCTACTATAATGAGCGTAGGTACTCTCCGGAATGAGGAATTATTCGACCCAAATGGTCTTGGTTACTCTCCTACGTTTTTCTTACTTTTTCAATATCTGCAAACTTTGGTCAAAATCTTACCAAAAACGGAGAAGTATGTATCGTCCACCCTCCAGTCTAATTTTGATTTATTTGTATTTTTGTCTGGAACTTTTTAAGTAATTCATCTTCCGTGTTGGCAATGAGTCTGACTTCGAGTAGGTGAATATAGAAGACATTAACACTTACTTCTATACATTGTCATAGCAAGACGCTATAACCCCCATAGCAAGACGCTATTACACCAAACGCCACGATGTGTTTGCATTACGAGACAAATGACGATTGTTTATACCCAGACGCTCTACACGCAAGCCCAACACATTGGACTAAACCAAAGGAACTTATAAACAATACAAGTTCCATGGGCCGAAAGGTTGCATATTGATCGAGTACGTATTCAACGCGTCGTGAATGTTTAAGAAAAGTCTAGAAAGTCTAGACAGACGAAAATTGTTAGGAAGATTCTGGAGAGCCAACAATGCATACCGAGGTGTAATAATTCCGCTAGCGACAGCTGGAAATTCAGAATCGGCTCAGCGCTTGACCTGGAAGGATCGCTCCGACCGGGGCAAAAGCTCTGCTACCGACCGGGCAACGGCGAAGCTCTGCCCGTCCGATCGCTCACACTCTTGCCGAGCCGAAACGCTGCCTGTTTCGACTGCGACGCCGAAACGCTGCCCGTATCGTCTGCTGTACCGAAACGTTCTACGCCGAAACGCTGCCCGTTTCAACTGCAGCGCCGAAACATCACGGGGAGTACCGCTGGGATCAAGTCTCGCTCCGACCGCTGAGTCGTAACATCAACAAGCAAAGCTACCACAATACTTGCAATTTTGAGTCGTGAGTTCTAGTTAAGAAAACACTGAATCTCTCTTTTAGGAAGCAGCTGACATTTATCTCTCCGGTACATCTTGCTATCGTTTGGCACCTAGAGATCTTTTACTATTTGTCTCTGTTATTTATAACAATCAGAAATAACTAGAGAAAGAAATGTCTAGGTGCCGAGCGACAGCAGGGGCACGTAGGAGGATTTGTCAGCTGATTTCTAAAACAGAGTTCAAATTGTTCTCTGCCGTAACTCACTGATACTGGTGATTCTGAAGCAGAAGTCTTGGATTGGCAGTCCTATTTGGCACGAAATCACAGGATGGAAGTACATCTCATCGTTGTAGGTGCAATTGAACTCGTAATGGTTTCTTCGAAGCGCTAGCCTATGGCTTGTACACGGGGTGGACGAAGAACGATGTTTCTCGGGCGCAGGTTTCGCGTAGAACGATGTGTCTTGTGCGCTAGCTTGGTGAGGAATGGGAATTCTGAACTGTAATCAGCAACGTATCTCGCTATGGTGATGGTTGTTGGGATCAGCATTTGTCTTTCTAGAACTTTCTTAACAAAGTTCTATTCTGCATTTAGTTATGCGCACATGAAAGTTGATGTATGCGCACCTTGGGTTCAAGGAGCCTCTATAAACCACTGTTTACGCTGAGCTGCGTCCAAGGGGACTGTTGTTCAAACCCTGGGGCGTGACTTTTCAGTAAAGAGAATATGAACTGAGTTTTTTGGTTTTGTTGCTGTATGTTATATAGAAATGACCATTATGCTTTAACGAAGGCCCTAATGTAAATAATATTTTGAATTATTGGTCAACACCATTGTTTAACAATATCAACGTTAAAGTCAATCGAACAATAATGTATAAAAATGTTTTGTCACAAAAGTACCCTTCACAATAAATTTTCAAAAACGTTTCTTCCGAAATTGTTGAGTTGAAGTTAATGTTTAAATCTTACAAACAAAAAGATATCGCACTGTGTATGACGGTGCAATATCGCCGACCGCCACGACGATCTCGCGTTCGGTGATCGCCGCTACAGATCGCGTTCTGTTTTATCTAACCTTCAGCTCATTGCTGACTAACGATTAAATTCGGTTCTCGTACCTCACTAATCTGTTCGTTGACTGGACAGTTCTTGACGATCTGTATGGGAGTGACCACTACCCGATTCATATACATTTCAACGCCTTTTTCCCGTGGGTTTCACACCCCTCTCGGTGGATATTGAAAAAAGCAGACGGATGTGTTTAATCAACATCAATCTTTGCGTTGAGCCTTTAGCCGGTGTGGATGCTATGGCATCCCATTTCACCAACGCGGTTTTAAAAGCTGCAGATGTTGCCATCCCTAAATCATCATGTAATCCAGGGCATTGCCCTGTTCCATGGTGGAATTCGGATTGCGCAAAGGCGGTTAGCGCTAGAAAGAAAGCTTTAGCGCGACTTAACAAGTATCCCACTGTTAAAAATCTCATCGAGTTTAAAAGATGCAGAGCCAGAGCAAAACGAACTCTTCGAGAAAGTAAGTCGTCCTCCTAGAAGACTTACATTTTATCACTTACAAATCGTACTCCATCATCAATTGTATGGCAGGAAGTTCGCAAGATTCAAGGTACATTGTCCTCTTTTCCAAACCCTGGTCTCAATGTTAATGGACAGCTCGAAACTTCACTGGAAGTCATCGCTGAGGAACTTGCATCGTATTACGAAAGTGTCTCTAACTCCTCCGGTTTTTCTCCATCGTTTCTTCAACAGAAAGCTCGCGCGAAAAAGTGTTGCTTAGATTTTTCCAGTTGCAGAGACGAGGAATATAACATTCCTTTCTATATGACGGAGCTGACCCCTGCCCTTGCGTCTTCGAAAGATACAGCCCCTGGTCCTGATCAAATACATAAAGCGATGCTAAAACATCTTCCAGAGATAGGTATAAAATTCCTAATGAAGTTATTTAACTATATTTAGAATAAGCGTACCGTCCTTATCAATGGCGTGAGGCCATAATTATTCCACTTCCGAAGGAGGGAAAAAAGATCGTTCTAATCCGTGGCACTTTCGACCGCTTTCTCTGACAAGCTTGTTTGCAAATTGTTAGAAAGAATGATCAATCGTCGCCTTGTTTGGTCTCTGGAATCGCGAAACCTTTTGACCAATATTCAATGTGGTTTCAGAAAACAGCGGTCAACGCTAGACCACATAGTTTTGTTGTCATCTACCATCTCATCAGCGTTTGTGTTAAGGGAACACCTCGTGGCCATCTTTTTGACCTGGAAAAAGCTTATGACACAACCTGGAGGTATGGAATCCTACGCAACATTGCACTCATGGGGATTCTGAGGCTGTCTTTTGTTCGTGGAGAGCTTCCTATCCAAACGCTCTTTCCGCGTTCGCCTCGGTCATCGAATCATTCTTTGGAAAACGGTGTCCTACAGGGTTCAATCTTGAGCGTCACTCTTTGCCATAGCCACAAATAGCATTGCGTCAGTGATTCGAAAACCGGTACATGCGTCTCTCTTCGTTGACGACTTCGCCATCTATTGTTCGTCTAGCAGCATCTCTGTCATCGCGAGGCAACTGCAATTGACTTTATACCATTTACACGAGTGTAGCAAGTCTACTTTTTTTATTTTTTCTGTATTCAAGTCATGCCGTATGCATTTTTGTAGGATATATCATATCCATAATGATCCAGATCTTTATCTTGGGGGCCAACGTCTTCCTTTCGTTGACACCACAAAATTCATGGGTCTCACATTCGACCGCACACTAACTTGGCGCAATCTCATCCGAAAACTACAATCCTGTTGTAATTCTTCCCTTAACCTTCTTCGTCTGTATAGAAGTCTCGTTCGGTCTGTATTAGATTATGGCAATATTGTATACGCCTCCGCATCACCGTAGACACTCATGACTCTTAACAGTATCCATCATGCAGGAGTTCGCATTGCAACTGGTGCTTTCCGCACTAGTCGAATAGAATGCTTACTAGTAGACGCTGGCGAACCATCTCTTAACAAGAGACGTGATATTCTACTTGCATCTTACGGAGTGAAACTGATGGGGGTTTCAAATCACTCCATTCATCAACACGACTACATTCTCCAAAATTTATTTCATCTTACGTTGCAAGACCTTCGTTACCCCGCTCAGCGGGTGTCCGTTTTAAACAACTGCTAGAGGAAAGTGTCATCACACTAACTCCTCCAGTGAAAAAGCTCACACTCTCTCACGCTACCTTGTTCCCTAGTGCAACCAACCATCGACTTTCGGCTGTCTCAACTTTCAAAGCAAGACACTCATCCTGCTGTGTACCAACAGCACATCGGAGAACTAAAATACCTCTATTTGGATCATATGTTTATTTGGATATACACTAATGGCTCAGCAATGAATAATTCCGTTGGCACTGCTTTCCACTGCCATAGTGCCACCTGTTCTTTTCGCCTCCATTCTTTTTGCAGCGTGTACACTGCAGAAAAATTTGCAATTCTTAAGGCGCTGAAGTTCATTCAGCTATCTTCAGTACGAGTGTGGTTCCCTGCAGTGACTCTATTTGTGCTCTGTGGTCAGTGTCTTCAATATATACTTCTGACACCCTTACGCTGACAACTCAAAATCTAATAAGCCATCTAGTATTTCAAAAATTTTAAAT
This sequence comes from Laupala kohalensis, assembly GCA_002313205.1. Taxonomy (NCBI): domain Eukaryota; kingdom Metazoa; phylum Arthropoda; class Insecta; order Orthoptera; family Trigonidiidae; genus Laupala; species Laupala kohalensis. Next base: position 245,419 of record NNCF01127328.1, read on the forward strand.
AGTCCTTTGTTGGGTTCTTGGGCACGTGTGTATTATGGGTAATGAAGAGGTTGATGAGGCAGCGAAGCGGGTAAATTAGAGGGCAGTCCTTGACCTTTCATCTGTTCCTCCGTCAGATTCAAAGGTTGTCATTATATCGTCTCTTCTTAGGACATGGTCAGCCGAATCTTGATAAAGATTTTGATCTTGAGATACCAAACAGATTGATACTTGCGCGAGGGAAATGCATGAGAATTTGCGTAGATACTTGTGTTATTGCCATTACTACCAATTTACAGGAATAGAATGAATAACCTGAATGAAAAATTTCGAGAAGTCATTAATAGATAAATTCATGGAAACTTCAAATGGAACCTTGGAGAATGACCATGAGTAAGCAACAACATTGTGCAATGGTTTAGAAACATTGTCCGTTTGCAGATTATTTTTACTATATTTGATGCCTTTCTACCAAAATTTAATGATTACATTAACAACACCTACTCTTTAACAAACTCAGGTATAAACAACAAACACTCTTCTTGCTCCGTGTGAAACTATTTCTTTAGTGCATTCAGCATTATACTCTATGAAACTGGCTTTGGACTCAGATTAACGCAGGGGGCTGCATGTTCGTCTTCAGCACCTTGATTACAGGCACACCGAAAAGAGATTTGTTGGAGCTGTTAATTATAACATTTTAATCAGTTACGTAATTCTTGAAAATTGAACAATGTTGGATACGAGAGTACAATCATTTCGGACTTTTTACTTGAAATTTTCTAAAATAGTTATAAATATCGGAAAACCATCTTGTTCTAGACAAGGCAACGTTGGTGATTCTTGAGAGAATTTGGAATCAAATTATGAGATACAAACTGTTGTACACAGCTTCATATCGCTAATATTCACGATTTTTATTGCTGATGATCTATTTACTAACGTTCTTTAGCACAACAATTTAAAGATAAATACGTGAAAAAACAAGAGAGCTGCGGGTCCAAGCTAGAAATAAATAAACACCTATATCATTGGGAGGTGAAACAATAGAAAGTGTTGAATATTATACCTATCTTGGTAGCTGTATTTCCAAAGATGGCGGCACAACTCAAGATATTAGCGCAAGAGTTCAAAAAGCCAGAGGTGCCTTTCCCAAGCTAAAAAATGTCTGCAGGCAACAAACATTAGCATTAACACAAAAATCAAAATTTTTAATGCATGTATTAAGACTGTTCTACTTAATGGATGTAAAACGTGGATGGTCTCGGTGGAAATCAAAAAGAAATTAGACACATACATTAATAGATGCTTAAGGTTCATATTGAAAATCTGGTGGCCCAATACAATCAGCAACGAACTGTGGAGAAAAACAAAACAAATGGATGTGAACACCGAAGTCAAAAGAAAAAAATGGATTGGACATATCCTAAGGAAAGCACCAGATGAAATACCCCCCCCCCCCNNNNCCTCAAGGATCCAGACCACGTGGAAGGCCACGCAACACACGGAGAAGATAAAGTTGAAAAAGTATATGGAAGAACTATGAAATTAATGAAAGTTGATGCAAGCAACAGAGTTCGCTGGAAAGCAATTGTTGATTCCCTATGTTCCTCTTAGGAATAATGAAACGTATTATTATTATTATTATTTAGCGCAACAACAATTACAATTCAATTTTTGTTTACTTGATTCCTATTTACCCAACCGTTTCCGTATGGCTATGTAGGGCGGGTAGCATTTATGCACCTTTCAGAGTTAAAACAAATACATTAAAATATGGTTAAAATATAATGGTATAATTATTACCGTCAGCTGTGGTTTTACCAACAACGATGGTCTAGTGGTAGCGTCTTCGTTGCCACGATACTGCTGAATGATAGAGCGTGGATTCAAACCCTGCTCGGACGAACTATGTGAGGTTTTCAGCTAGGGTTTTCCTCACTTATCCCAGACAAATGTCGGTTCGGTACCTTCAACTCCTCGGTAACTCAACATCTATCCTTCCCATTCCATTACGTCCAACTGTTACGTAGGGAGCAGGCCTCATGGCCTAAACCTCGCCAAGAGGTATAATATAAATAAATAAAATATTTTTATCTTTGCAGAAAATGCAATTATATAGGACAGACAATAAGACCACTAAAACAATAACGGGAAAACTCACCTGTACTTGAATTGGAACCAAACGTACACCAAATAAATGCATTTGATCTTGTAGGAAAATATATTATTAGACAGGGAAAGTTATTATAAATGCTACATGTCCGAAATGATACATGTTGAAATTATCGGGTATTTATTTTTTAAATGAACATTATGATGATTCTTTTTATGGTTTGTGTTGTTGTCTTAGTTGTTTACCATGCTATTGCATATAAATTAATATTTACAATTTTATTCACGTGTTACTAGGATACTATCTTATGTATGTAAACACCTGATGAATACCAAAATTATGGTTGAAACATTGTGTCGTTTAATATAGTCTATCTATTAAATTTAAAAACTCATAAGTTAAAATTTAACATTCCGATTCATGAAAAGGCCAGAAAATTAACTTTGGTTTCTCAATTTTTTACAATTAAGTAAGTTATAGTAAAGGAGGATGTATTCCAAAATTTACCTTTTAGAAACGATAATTTTTTTTTATTGACCTTTCGCTTTTTTAACATAATTTCAATGAGTAATGGACGGGGGTTGGTTAAGTGAAGGGAAAGAACGATTAATACATATTTCTACGCTCTTGTCGTGATTCGAACCCTTGGATGCAGTCGCTCTTACCATACCACCGAATCATTATTGGTACACCATTAGCGTCGGAATTTAAAGAAATAATTCTAAATCAACTTTTGGTTATATAGCTCATTTTCATTGCAATTTTCTGTTCATGAACATTTTAAGAATGTTTGTTTTATGACGAGCCTGTGTTTACTGCACGTCTTTTAAATCCTAGATTGCAAAATGAAGGGCTCCAACTAACGAGACATTTCCCTTCCAGTGGAAATATTGGAATACTTCACGTTCTCCTCTATAAACGAGTAACAGCTCCCCCGAGTGCAGCGACGGGTCCGGTGGCGACGGGCCGTTCGTTGCCCGAGAGGGATAAAACCCAATCTTCTGGTCCTGAGTCCCTCCCGTGACCTTCCGAATCCTTCACGACGCGACGCTTTGGCTTCGCACTTTGCATTGGGCGCTGCGCCGATGTCGCCTTAAAGCCGAAGCTCCGTCTCCAAGAGAGGCGGCGCTGTTTCCAACACAAATGCAACTCTGTCTACATTGACCCCATCAAGTGGTGCACCGAATGTTTCTCTAATTGAGTGCCCTCCACGCGCCTGCGTCAGCAGTGTCACGTCGGAATGTCGGACGACTTCATTCGACGACGAGAATATTCTCTGCCGAAAGAAATCAGAGACTGACGTCGGAGACTATTAAGATGCGTTCAATTCTTATGCTCCGATAATGAGCGATATGGATTAATTTATTCTTTGTGCTCCTCAACGTAATGGTAATTCACTTGGAGATACTTTGCGTACCGAGAATTTCGGACATTGTGACGCATAATGGAGAAATGGAAAACGAACATATCTCTTTCACATCACGCATTATAATATTTTGGTTTGAAATCACTACTTCGTTTACATCGTTTCAAGATCTGTAGTGAAATAGTGCTTTTATGGCATTTGAGTGATACTATTATATATAGAAATATTTAATTTAGGGTTTCGTTATTTTTTAAATCTTACGAATGCGCCCAAGAAAATTCCGTTTTTGTGATATGTTCTCTTACTTGAACTAATGCTTGCTTTCTCAAAAAATTAGTTATAAGGTACTAATGGAGACAATATGTAGGGACAGTTATGCGGTTTACCTTCTACCGCCCGTGGATTAACTTCTTCGTGTCTCCAATTCTTTTGTCTTGAGAAAGTCTATTGTGTATTTTGTCTTGACAAAATACAAAAACGAATCTTCTCTTTTAAAACGTTTATTCTTCCCCAAAAAACATGGTTTTCGTTGTACTCTATAGCGCTGTATTAAAAAAGCTCGTGTTACGGAATATATTCTCCTTATTGACAGTCGTTATGCTATTGACAATCAATTTTATGTATCCAAATGTTCTGTGTAGCTGGTCGTGTGACCGAACGTTTTATGAGTTATGTAGATAATGATTCATTTCGTTGAACTATGTGGAAAAGGTACGGCTGATGTACACTTACCATATAAGGAGTTTTACCTGTATATCGAAAAAGTATTTAGGAAATGCAGTTTCTCTTTTTTGTTGTGAAATTTTACTGGTAATGAACGTTTTTGAGGTTCTATGTCCACTTTTTCTATATTTTAAAGATGTGACAAACGTCGTTGTGACGGCTCAAACTTTCTCGACTTCGATTAAGTTTCGCGAGCTGGATACTCCGATCGATTCTATACATGGTTTCCATTACCCGCTCGTGCGCATTATTTCACTCCCCACTTTTCTTTAAACATGTGGCCGCGTAGGAACAAAAAAATATGTCTCTTCATGGCGCACTCTGCATTAAGATCGAACTGTTCTACGACACGCTCATGATTTCTCATACTTATTTGCAGAGTGCAACGATAGATTGTGATGTCTTAGCATCAGTGAGTGTTTGGTCCTGTTATGATTATGCTGCAAATTGAATAGGTTAGGGAGTCAACCCAGACGTCGAAGTACGTGTAAAATCTTTGACCTGATTGGGGTTCAATTCCTGGCCATTCATCTGGCAGTTCAGCGCTTATGAAATCTGTAGTATAAAATGAATGAATATGGGTCGATGAAATAACTGAGAAATGGAAAAGGAAAAAGTAATTTTTACTTATTTTGGAAGGTCAAAACTTAAATGAGAAAGAGTATTGGAAACAAACTCGTTTTTGAAAAATTGTTCTTTTTTCGACGCTGTTTTTCCTTCGATGTACATTTTTTCATGTACTTCCTACTATTCTATATTCCACTGAGACTGCAGCCGTGGGTGTGGAGTGATATGGGATAAATTAAAAATTTAATGAAACGAATTCCTCGCAGGTGAGAAGTACGTCGCACCCTGCCCACTGCCCGCCTCTGCCACGTGTCTGAGGGCGAAATGCCCTTGCAGAGTGCCCCCTTGCCCCCTCCAACCACGCTGCAGCGAGTGACTGTTCGCGCGTGCGCTCTCTTCACCGTGGACGACGGCGTCGGGCGCCGGTCGACGCGGCGCCTCTCTGACGTCACTCGCAGCCTCAATGAGCTCCTTGTTGTGTCTCTCTCTTGAGAGGGAGACGGTTGGACCCCGCGGCGCGCTCCGTTGCACAGTGGGACCGAACGACGAACTCTCTAGATTTGTAATGGATAACGATTCAATTAGATTTCACAGTAGCTGAGCATCCTTTGCTTTGTGTTGATTTTTTTGCAAATTTTGTTTCTATATCGCTATTGATGTATGTAAGAAAAAATCGAATCTGAATTTCGAAAGAATTGGTTGATGGTGCACTTGCACTCACCGTAGAGAACGTATATACCGAATTTCGAACTAGTCGCTATGCGACTGATAAAAAAACTCTTAAATTCAATGAAGAAAATGTCTTAGTTAAAAATTTCGAAAATAAATCGTTTGTAAATAAACACGGACCAATCTAGAGAACACGTCTGATAAATTTTGAAGCTCTGGGTCCTAACATCTCTGCGCTGGGCATAAAAACACATTTTACGTTCATTGAAAAACATATGAATCGAATTTCGAAAAACTCGCTGCGTTGTGCGTTTGGAACCACCCTGAAGAACGCGTGAAAATTTTGAAGGTTTCGTCCTACCCGACTTCGTGTTTTCCGGGGGACACACACACTATACGTATGGATACATTTCTTAGCTAAGACATTAAATAACAAATGTTTTTCAGAGACCAATAGTTCCGTAAATAACAATAGAAATAATGCATTTTCAGTTATGTGTACTTAAAGATTAAAAATTATAATAAAATTGTACATTACATTGGGGCGTATACAAGAATTTTTATACTGTTCACGTGTTTTCGCGGTCTTTATGTTCAACATACATTTTCGATGCTCTTGGTTCAGGAATGTTTTGTATGTTCCCCTGCAGCTTTGTTTAACAAGTAGTTTCTCTTCATCATATTTAAAATTACTTGAAGCGTTAAATGTATTAATTATTTGCTTTGCAGCCCGTTGTATGGTCAAACAACTTTAAGCTTCATTGTCAAACACACTTGCAAACTGCATATGACCACGCGGGGGATAATAAACCAACTTACTTTCCGGAAACAAGCAAGGGACTAGCCCATCCATTCCGATGAAGGGCCCAAGAGCAGTGACGGACTTATACAATAAATTATTTAATAAATACATACAATTATGCATTTATTATTCCAAAATGAACTGTAGATATTAAGTGCGGTAAGAATTCGAGATTAATAAAGCAAAAGTACTAATGACATTCCCGTCCATGGTAAATCCGTTCCTACACGAAGGAAAACCGGAGAAAACCCCGGGCCAGGATGGGATTTAATATATAAACTATATGATAAAACTCGCCAAAAACTATTATATTCTTACTGATCTTTATACTAATAGACAATGGAATATTTATCATCGATATTCGTCAACAATTGTGAACTAAACCATGGTGGAAGTATTCGCTGTGGAATCAAATTCCTGTTCAACTTGTTACGTAGTGTGGAGACCTAGTTGGTTTGCAACGAGATCTCCTCTTTCGTTCGATAAATAAATAACACTTTGGCTTCCAACTTGGTCTTTGAACAATTTATTTATGCAGACCTGTCTTGGTTGAACAATTGAAAATAATAAAGAAATCTAAGACACCGTATGACAGACGATCATACAATGAACATGGAATGTCGCCTGGACTTGCGTTTTAGAAGACAGTGTCCGTGGCGATGGGTCCGCCCTGTCGGACCCTCGGGAAGTGCAGCGTCAACGGCGGCGATTCTCTGGGTTGAGCGTTTGGAAGTACTTCTCGCGAGGAGTCCAGCGGTGGCGTCTTAGTGATCTTGCGTCGCGTTCCAGGACGTGCTCGGAGTTGGATTCTTCAAGGATCCGGATTCGGTTGACGTCTTGGATGGTTTTGCTGGAGCTTGGCTTGCGTTCAGCGTTTTGTGCCTTCTTGGAATTAATTCGTGTCGAATGTAATTGCCAGTATGTAGCTTGAATTCGGTTAGCGAAGTTTGCTCGTCGAATGGCTCGGAGCGGAGAACGTGTCGAGACGA
>NNCF01127328.1:253308-265007 GCA_002313205.1 Laupala kohalensis
TGGAATCCTACTTCCCGAGGAGATTTCCACGCCACGATTGGAATCCTACTTCCTGAGGAGATTTCCACGCTACTCTACCTTTCCAGAGGGTCCAAGGTCCACGCTGCTAGTTACGCACCAAAAAGCAAGTTTGACGGATACCACGTCTGTCACACGGCCTTTAAATAGCCGTTAAATTCATATTTTTATTGCTTACTTTGTTTTAACTATTCGTTCCTGTGTTAACTGCTTATTTAATTTCAAGTCATTTATTCACCACGAATAAAAAAACTAGTCAACGCAAATAAAAGCATTCTGAGATCGAGTACCATTTATTTATTTGGCTGAACAAAAGGGAATACTTGAACGGAGTCGCGCCAAGTATTCGCCTCGCGGGACGCCACATAACCATTGCATCAGACACTATTGGATCTGAAGAGGTAGGTTCAGTGGATGCTGTTATAGATTAATATTTATATTTATTTGTTGGTGCTCACGTATTTCATGGATGGAATTTACGTCGAACCATGCGTTCGTTTGTTATTCTTTGTATAGGCCTTGCAATGTGTTGGCCATGACTCTGACGTTATGCCTTGGAACTCTCGTGTACAGAGGGCTGTGGCTGGTAAATAAATACGCGATGGCGTATGTTTATCGTAGAAGTGAGCGTATGAAAATCCATCAGCTTTTGTTATGCTCGAGGGCAAAGCTGAGAGGCGTGACCGTTATGGGGAGGCGTGTATTATGTGCGTATTGTGACAGGACGCAACTGTTACAAACTCTTTTTGTTTCAATTTTTCGTTCCAATCGCAAGAAAATGATTGTAATGTAAGAAAATGACAAATGGCTCCCTGTATTATGTTTTTATTAGTTCATCATTCATTTTTATATTAGAATTTGTAGATAGTGAGCAAATCGTATACATTTGCACAAACATTTAAAATGAGATCACATTGTGATGTATTTTCTAAAAAATGAGTCAATATCATGATATACGAATTGTTTTTTTGTCAGACGTGACTAGAACAAATGTTTCTTCAGGAGCTCGATAGATTCTGAAGTAGAAATAGCCCATACATGTTCATTCGTGTGTATTTTATCTCTTGTAAAAACTAAAGAAAATTGTGTCATTTTTGAAATATTTCTGTTTGTATTATGGATGTTAGCCTTAACTTATTTTTGGGCAATATTACCTTTATTTTTCAGCGCTATGCTAAAAGTACAAATAAAAGTCTAGTTTCTTGATACGAGTAATGACAATGATTGCCGGATGTTCGTATATTTTACCTATTTCAAAGAAGGCGTTTCAATCGACCATTGTACGCAGGGCGAAAAAGTCGATAGCGCTTTTCATCTATTTCAAGGCGAACTACCAAACGCAGTTAAGTGCGACCATTATATTTAAGAAGGGGTACTACCGAAGGAATCTCCCTGATACGTTTAGATGTTTCGTTTTATTAGTCGTGTGATGATAACGTTTTTTAAAATGAAATATGGAATGTCATGAATCACTTTAATTTCGCTTGTTGCGTAAATATTTATTTATATTTGGAAATGCGAAATCGACAATACATATTTTTAAAAAACGTAGTTGTACTTTTTATTTTCTTACTATTATACAATATCTTTCATTTTTTTGTGATCAATGAATTGGTATTTTAAGTTTTATATCTTGATATAAATGTAATATTATAAATGTGATAAGTACATAATTGTTTTTTAAAATCTCTTTGACTTCTGTAGAATGTGAATCATATATATCTTCTATTATTACAAAAGACATTCTGGAGATTACCTTGAATATTATCTTCGCTGTATGAATTCGAAATGATTTCGTCAAGATATGAGTAAATAAGACATTGTAGAGATGATCTTAAAGGGCATATCCATAGTATGGAAGAGAAGATGATCTAGTCAAGATATACATAGGACATTTTAAAGATGATCTGAAGAGATATCTTATATGTATTAACTTGAGATGATCTCATTTAGATATACTAAGGACATCTTCATGGAGGTCTTCAAGAGGGTCTATGTGCGCCATTTTGATAACCTAAGGTGTCTTATGACATTTTTATGATTTTTCAAGGGCATTTTCAGGATAACGTTTTCCTCACTGGGTATACATATGAACTGTGAACTAACCCCGAGGGAGCGCTGTGACAGTAACGGCAATAAGATTTCTTCGGTAATTCTTGCTACTTTTCACAACGTTTACATGATTGCTACAAGTAAGTATACAAATGACTGCAAATATGATATTAATTGATTTATCATTACGTTATGTCTGAAGTTCTTAAAATATTTTCATTTTGTTTTATACACTTATATTCTTTTTCGTTTCGAATCCTTCGCGATGAACAATAATTTTGTTGTAATCAAAGCATTTTAATTTGATCATTTGATATTGTATCTCTTGCTTCTCAGTTAATCATACCGGTTTGTAAATTTTCTCGGTTGATGTCATATTATGACAAATGTGCTATCGTTCACATTCAATAGCTGCATTTTACCAACGTATTCACTTTAGATGTCTACCGTAATGTTATTACTGTCTTCCTTCAATCTGAAGAACTTCCAATTGCAGATAAAAATATTGGTAGTTACTGTCGAAGGTGTATGATACATAACATTCGGAACAGTATATGTTATTTTATCGAATGTCTACAATCATATAGAGAAAAGTGGTTTCGATACATTTTACAGCCTTGTGGGGTGTGCGCGTTAGTTCGTACACGCGGAATAACGCAAATCTGAAGTGTAAGATTACGTAGTATTTTTTCGGAAAAAATAAATGTACTTCACGAGATGTGTTATGGAAAACTTCGTTGGAAAGAAGTGTGCATCTTAATCTGAATATTTCCTCTTTAAGTCTTCGGAATGTTTTTTCTTTGAATCCGAGAACTTTCTTAGCGCTTCCTTTCTACTTCGTGATCTCGGTCGCAAGGCGATCAGTATTTTCCTATGAATTTCGTGAATTCGGAGCATATTAAAAATTATACCTTTTGATAAGGCTTTGAGTAGTGTTCAGAGACAAGGTAAACTAGAGATGACCGTCCAGAAACAGATCATAACATACATTACGGATGAAACTAACTACTTAAGAACCGCTGTGTAATTAAATGATTGAAAATGCCTCCTTTCAAAACAGCCACCTTGCAAGTGAATCAGTACAAAATTTTATAAGGAAGTTAATTAAATGAGAAATGTCGGCATCCATAAGCTACCTTTCGGGAGCACAGTGAGAGTTTCGCCGAATCGTGTTCTTCGGTAATTTTCACTACTTGCATGGTACCGAAAGACCATTGAATCGGTTATAGAAATTCGTTTCTGATTTGTCTATTAGTAGTGATCTATAATTTATTCCCATCTGACGTAAGGTCTTTCTTTTAGATCCATGTGGCGCCATGGTGTTCGTATTTGAAACTCGTGCCCTCACGCTGACACGAAATCCTCTTGCTGACGTAGCGTTGGGGAAGGAAAGAAAGGGTATTCGTCTTCCATCCAAATATTCGTTACCCGTTCGAATTAAATTCTTGTAGGGATTTACTGAATATAGCGAATTTCTTTTATGTTATAGTGTTTGAGTAACCTTATTTCGTAATTTCTGTAAAATTGAAATAGTGATTTGACATAATTTACGTTATATTGAGATGATCTACAAGGGAAGATGCTCCAATTATACAATTAGCACGAAATATCTGAATGGTTTTTGTGTTTGTAATCGATATACTAGTTAAATGTTACTTTGGAAAAAGACAGTTACCTTAAAGAACCTCCTTATGTCTCTATACTGAGACGATCGTGCACCAAAAACCACTGTGCACACCAATATGTCTAGAGAATGACGATGCTCTAATTAATAGGTTCGTTTGTCTAATGATGTTTTGTTGATACATGTGGCGTTATATCGCAGAATTCCTCTGACGCCCATGTTTGCACCATTTCAAAGAAGCAAGTCATTGCAAGATATGTAAAGCAGTTGTCTTCATCTTCCTGCGTCAGTGGATTCAAACGAGGCATCCCGCGGTGGCATGATGTTTATTGCAGGCGGCGTCGTGCGAACACATTGCACTTTACGGGATTTTTCCTCATTGCCGGGAAGTACAAACACATCGTCATAATACCACAATCTTTATTTGTTTGTAAGTCCCGCCTCTTTAAATTGTTTACTTTATTAACTAAATTGACAGTTATACTGAGGTAATTAATGTGTCATCGGTTTATTCCTGTTGTATGTTTCAGATAAAAAATATAAATGCGAATTTTTTACTTTCTCCTATTCACAATTGTACTCGCAAAAAAGTGACATATCCCTCTTTGGAGTTACACATTCTCATCATCTTGCATACCAAATAAAAATATGATAAATGTATTTCGTTGACAAGAGTTCGCGTTGTCTGCATGTACGAGGGAAAATGATGAGTGCGACTGTGATCTTTGACGTTCACTGTATTATCATTGCTGCTTGAATTGCTAACGATGGATGTCGTAGTGACTTAGTTTATTATACTGTAGGGAAGGCCGAAAAACGTATATGAGAAGTATGTGTCATTGTTTTTCATCACTAGTTTTATGTTTTGAAAGTTCTTATATTTAATACTGTTTACATATTTTTGACTTAATTGTACAGAAACGTTAAATAATACATCTCAAAACTATTAATTAATAAAAAAAATTTCATCCTCGGATTTTTTAAATTATTTTTTTAAATCGTCAACAATGAATTATGTTTGTTACCAACCTGTGTTTGGTTCAGATATCTTGAAACTGTATTTCGATTTGGATCTCTTTGCGTTATGTAGGTTTTTAAACAGTCGATCTCTATGTCTAACCTTGCTCTTACTCTGATATGTCATTGTGATTTTTTACTCTAAAACAAAATTTTAACTTTTTCTTTAGCAGTATTTCTCGACAGATGGATGTGATCTCCATAAAGTTCTTCAACATTTGCCTTTGGGCTAAAAAAAATGTAAATGCACAAAGTTCTTTTTTCAAATCAATCCGTCATAAATAAACGATTATTTGTCCGTCGTAAGTAGTATAAAGTTATCTGTGTTTACTGAGTATCACGGTGGTATATGATGCTTTTTCATTATATGTTTTGAACAGTAGGATCGCTTTAATACTACTGACGTGTTTCAGAAACTATGTTCCTACCCGTGAGATTAATATTTACAGGGACACGTTACTCGTAATTTCTAAGCAGATTGGGGTGTATCTTATAATGAATTGCGCAAATATATTTAATGTGTAGGACATCCAGATTATTGTACCTTTTGTTTTCAAGCGAGTTTCCTTGTAGATTGAAGGTTCATCTTTGATACATATCCATTTATAAACGATTGTTTGCCTTTCATCATCCATTTTACCTTGAAGGGTTAATTGACTCTTATATAGCTTACTTGTTTTAAATGTGTTCTGTAATGTATCTCTTATATTATTACCAAAATCCTTTTCTTTCCAATATCCATCACCGTCTCAGGGCCCATAATTTTTTGTCTTTTGTCCTCTACGTGGAATTAGTGATCAGTATTATACCAATGTAGAATCATAATGTACACAGTTACTATAACATTTTGAAAAAGGACGTGTATTAAAAGTAATATTTAATTTCTGGCCAATTTTCATATTCATGTATACATCTGACGTATTTTTACTCCCTTCTGCCTAAGATCTCGCAACTTCTCTCATATCAAGTATACTAAATGTTTTCAGAAATAATCCTTATTAAATTTCCGTCATATCTATTGAAACTGTTTGCCATATTTACTGGACGCATCATAAAAGAAAGCTGAATACCTAAAGGATTTACTATTTAGTGAAGAAGAAAAAAGTCGTACGTTGTTCTTTTTCCAAGGTCGGTACAGTTAGGAGGAACATTATCAACATTATTATTATTTTTATTATTATTATTATTATTATTCCTAATCAGTATGTTCACTGTTTTCTTTACCACATTTAAATTAATTAAATTACTTACACATATACCGTAGTATACACAAAATATTTGTAATAATGTAACGGTAAGGAAGTGTATATTCTTGTGAAAATACCTGTAAACTGAAAAGAAAAAAAACGTTCAAAACATTTGCATCGCAGCAGTTGCAGACGCAAATCTATTTAAATGTCTTACCAATATCTTCAAATGAATTGTTTCTTCTAAATCCTCCAAACAAAGAAATGGAAATCTAAATGCGTGTTCAGTAGCACCACGTGCAAACCAGAAAATTGAGAAAGACGGCAATACGTTCGCCTTGATCGAAATAAATGCTATTTTTATGTTTTTACATAATCTAACTAATATTTTATTGACAAATTGCTTTAAAGTGGTCTGCTGGGTCTTCTCTAACCGTGTGCAGGTCATTGTCTTTCAGGAGAAGAGGATTTTGCGTTTACCTTGTTCAAAAACTGAAATTTCTTTTTTATATAGAAGTATAGATAGCAGATGACATAATACATCATGTAGTCTTGAAAAGACTCGTACTTTAAAGAATTCAAAGAAAGTGTAATGAAATGTACATTAATTGACATCATACATCTCATTATAATTTAAACCAGATTTAAAGAACCATTGCAAACACACATGTATGCGTACATTGTGTATGCGAGAATAATTACGTCCTAAATAAAATGTCGAAAAATTAGTTTTTATGTTTGGAATGTCGACACAGAGGTCGAGCAAACTTTTACGAGGGTTCGAGTGAAATTTAGAAAAAAAATCACTTGTCGTTTGGTGTAGTGTTAAAGTGTTATAGCTAACTCTATGTTAATTTATTGATAATATTAAAAAAATAGAAAAAAATATTTTCGAGCACGTTTTTGTTGTACGTATACGTAACGTAAGAATGCGAAGAATGAAGCGTGGAGTATTTCTAGTGCAACAGGGAGTATTCCATTAAGTCTCTTGGCTGATGCAACATTCGACAGCGCTTGAGTTCTTCCCCGCTGGCTCATGGGACTCCCCCCACACCGCATTCTCTGTGGACGACGGGGGTGAGTGGGGGGTGTCTAGCGGCGCGTGCTTCTCTGTCGAGGGAGGCATCAGGTGGGGAAGAAGGCAACAGTACGGTGACGACGGCGGGCAACTGCGTTTTTACTACGCGGCTGGGGGCTCGGCCTCTCGCCAGTCTTTTGGGCGCATCCCATTGGTCGAGGAGAGTGGCGTGGTCCTGGTCTCATAGCGCCGCCGCCACCGTCACCTCGTGGGTATGCCGTTGCGCTTCTAAATGGCGCCTTCCTTCGCTCGCCTGCTGTAATCTCGGCGGCCCATCGCGTGTTTACACTGACACACAGCATTGCCCAAGGGCTATAAAATTATCATCTCATCTGAAGAGGAAATCTCTGGCCTGACGCTATTGAATCTGTTGGGAGTGTGCGAGATAAATATTATGTACTAACAAAAATGAGGAACTTGTACGTAGCATATCAACATTTCTATTTGTAAAAGTTAAACCATATTTAACTTTGTGTAATCTTTAGCTTGTCGAACTTACTCGTTGAGTAATTATGGGAATTATAATTTTATCGACACCATTTCATGTTTTGTGTTTATACTAATCGGTCTCAACACGTGCTATCTTTATTGCATGTAGTACCACTTGAATTGCTGATGGTCAAAGGGAAATCTTTTATCAGAAAGAACATACTTCATTAACTCTCTATTGACGTTTGCGATCTCTATTATATTTGGTAAATAAATTTACGAAACTTTTATTTATTATTCTTATAATGGACATTTCGGATACTTTTCCTACTTATTTTTATTTCAGGCGAAAATTGTCATCGTATATAATATTCGGAATTTCGCTCGCTTTGATCGAAGATCACCTTTCACTTTTATTAGTGAAAGGTGATCTTCGATCAAAGCGAGCGAAATTAACTTTTATTAGTGAAAGCAAATGCTGAAATAAACTGTGTAATGTGGAGAATCACAGTACAGTAACAATTTAATCGAAATGCTGGTATGGATGTACAGAGTTGTGCTCGGTTATGAAAGAAAGTCGACTTCGAGATGATCTTTTAAGGTTGCGAAAGGGTTTCTGAAAGAATAAAAAATTCTAAAAAAATTTCAATTATCATTTCAACATCAACTTTATAAAGCAAAACTAACAAATTGTTCTTATAAGAATACACACATGTGATAAAAGATAATGTCGCTATGCTTCGCTGGAGAAGATGGAAGGGTTGGAGATTACAACGGCTGATTAGAGCACGAACCCTGCTGGACACATTCATCGTGAACCTTGCAATATCTCTATAGTTTGTTTTGATACCTCTGGACGAATTCAAAGCTATTATTCCAGAACTAATTGTATATTTATATATTTTTATGAGTAATTATAACAATTTGTGGTAGCAACATGGAGCTTGGAGTTTCCTCAACATGGGGTTCTAAAAATTTCATGAAATTCGTAGAGTGGTGGTGTATTAGTATGAAAAATTAATCTGACAAATAATTTCTAAATAGCATCAATGCAAAACTTTTTATTACTAGAAAGTATATAATTATTTTATATTGCGATAGACATGTTTACAATCCATAAATGAACAAGTCAACGATATTTCAGGCAAATTTAAAGAGAAATGATTTGAATTTTCTATTTACTGTCCGTTTTCACTAGAGCAGAAAAACAAACTGATAAAATCTTGAACTATCTATGTAAGCTGAGTAACTGAAAAAAAAAATCAGAATAGTATGCACAGTATTGTAGGAGCAGGCTCATGAAATGACCGAAATTTACGTACGTTATTTTCATCCGAGGAAATCACGGTCACCCACAAGAGAAACGGATATCTTATTACGGGTACAAATGTTGAACGACGTGTATTTTGCTTGTCACGTGATTATTCGTTGACGAATATGAGCGATTGCTTGGTAACGTTTATGTATTTGATTATGGTTTCGAGACAAAAGCAACCACCCATCTGTTGTTTGCATATTTGTTTTATTGATATCCTCCATGTCTCGGAGTTTGTAACATAAATTTCAACACTTTAAAGTTTCGTAACACAGCAGTTGGTGGGAAAATGAAACTTCTTACTTTGAATGAGAAATAATTTTACTTTCGGTTGACACCTCTTGTATACAAGTGAATGAGCCCATGCCATAAAGACGCTATTGTAGAGGGAGCTGCAAACGACAGTAGTGCATGTGAGTTCTTTTGTTGTTTTGTACAGGGGCCATTCATATACTACGCCTCGCTTTCTGAGGAGCAAGGGCTTCATATATTGTGTTGGTTTACGAAATGGGGCGAAGACGTGGGTCAACATGCTTCTGTGTTACGCACAAGTAGTGTATGTTATTTTTTGTTGTCGTGACATGTTGTTTAATAAAGATATAATTTTAAATGTAATATTGAAAATATGCTATGAAAAACTTACTTTCGGTAGTATTTCGAATTTGTATTTATTGTTATAATATTGCAACATGTATCATAAATAGCCGTGTTAAATACATTTAACCTTCTAACATATAAAGTAGGATATTAAGATGTTTGTCTGGTACTCAAATCTGTATCATTGGATGAATCCTATCAGACTTTGTGAAATTGTCTTTAACGGTCTAGAAAATAATGTTTTTAATTTTTACCCGTATCTTACTACCGGAAATATTCAGTCCATCTTCGTATTAAATATTCTTATATCACTACATATTTTTTTCTACAGTTTTTTGTTTTCTTGTCATTGTATTTATTCCTTGCATTTATATTTATGAAATTCGTATTTGATAAATATGATAATTGTGTTTGATAAGACTGAATGTGTCATCCATACTTTCTGGTTATCCAGCATAACACACGCAAATAAACTAATTCATCGTCCTAGCGTTTTAACCAACCTTTGGACCTTACCTTTCAGGAATCGTTCAACATAATTTTCTTCCAAAAGGTATTCAGTTAATCACTAGATTGAATCTCTTCAAATTATAATTTATAATATTCCTGGTATACCATTGATTTTAATAAAAGAATTAATGTGAGTTTCTATATTTCCATTAAATATATTTTAAATAGTAGTGTAGGGACACATTCCTACATATACTTAATACATACCTAATACGTATTGATGAATCTCTCCCATGTAACGCATTACATACATGAAGCCGAAAACTACGACGATGCGCCATGTTGTTTATACTGGTCTCTATGACGATCGTCAAACATTCAAGCCAGCATCAGAATATGACGCCAAAGAATCCTAATATTGTAAATAGTGGAAGACTCCTTGATATACACGCGTGCCGCGTGCAACAAAGACGCCCCTCGTTTATCTCTAAATAGGCGAGCCTCGCTCTAGTATTACGTCGCCACGCTCGTCGTTTGTCTTTGTTTAGCTTATGCCTACAGGCGACGAAGAAATCAGTCTGCTAGAAAATCCCGAGGTGTTCACATCGCGAATCCGATAACTCCTCACGGGAAGCCTAACCCAACTGAAGAAATTCTATCTTCGAAACCAGTGATTGAAATATTTCACGAGCTCAGAAGTTCTTCCAAGTCGAAATTCGTGACAGGACGATTTCACACATCAAGTGCTAAAGAAATTCTATCTTCGAAACCTGTGAAAGAAATATTCTCTGGCCTCAGAAATTCTTCTAAGTTGAAACCGATGACAGAACGATTTCACACATCAAGTGCCGAATAATTTCTATCTTCGAAATTTGTGATTGAAAATATTTCAAGCATCGTCACGAAGCGTCATCTCGTGGCCAGCCCTGGGACCCGCTCAGAGACACGAAGCTAACTTCAACCGGAGGCGCCACCACACAACCGAACATTGCACTTCGTCGACTAGTTACAACCTGACACCACCAGCGGTGCCATCTAACGACGAAGAAGGAAACTTCTTACATTCGACCACCGACTAACCTGAAGCGTGAGTTACGAGAACGAGGCACAAATTCACATTGAACTTTCAACGCCTGTCGTTCGTCGTCTCGTGCTATCCTTTGTTTACTCTACGAAGAATTTGTTTACAAAATAAACCGCGTTCTAATTGAATCTACCTTTGAGTATTTATTTTGGAGAGGAGGAAATCTTACTGCGAAGTAAACCTACATGCAGATGCTTGCGAAGCAATAAAAAATCTTCCCCGACAGTAGTTAATATTAAGTACTTGTATTATTATCAAGCCATATCCATAATTCATTCAAAAATAATAGATTAGAATACAAAAACTACTCAATTTTTATTTTTCTTCATAATATTAATATATTTATATGGTTCTAATCTTGACCCGATTGTTTACATTAACCTCGTCCCTCCCGGAATTTTCTCTGGCTTTCCTTATGGAACTGATGGGATGGTCCCGTGCTTGCTTCCGCAGAGTAAATGAGCTTTTCGTCCTCCACATGGTCATATACAATTTTTGTAACAGTTTTGTTGATATGAAATATTTTATTTATTTCAAATCCTTGTAATTTATACCCTTTACTTTATAAAAATGTGGGCTATGAGACATACGAAATTTGAGTTAATTTTGAGTTATACTAATGTGCTTTTTCTCTGAGGGCATTTGTTTAATACTCACGTATAATAATGGTTGGGTGAAGGAGAACGCATCATTACTTGAACCTCGACATACTAAAGATATTTCAATGAAGAAAATATTCAATATTTAAGCAAATTAATGTAAATACATAAGTTATTCTATCTAAAAAGACTGTGAGAGGTCAAGTTCATGAGACGAACTTCGGCTAGGGTGATGGTGGAGCCGCTTGA
>NNCF01127329.1:4180-25875 GCA_002313205.1 Laupala kohalensis
GAGTGTCAACCACTCTTTGCCAAAAAGGACCATATAATTCGGGAATTGTTCTTTATAATTACTTGCCCAAAAATATAAAAGATATTATGAACTTGAGTCTCTTCAAATCCGCGGTTAAAAACTACCTCCTGTACCAGTGCTTCTACAATGTAAAAGGATTTATTGATTTTAATGAAAGTTAAAACCGTGTTGTATTTTATCATGCCATTGCTGTAGTACTTTTAAAATAACTTATAACAATTTCAAAAACTATTTTCTTGCATAGGCATAATAAAGGAGAAACATAATACGTGTATTACGCTTATAAGTAAAAATAAGAAGGATACTTTTGAACAAAGAAGTCGATTTCATGTAAGAGAGAATAGTTGTAATGGAAAGATCTTCAGAGTGATACGTGTGTGTTGAATAACGAGAAGTTACGGACTAAAGAAGTTAAATGGAGGTAATTACTTGAGTCCAGTGGTAATGAGTTTATTTGCAAATGCACTTGTCAGTTGTTTGCTCCGCTAGCACCACAAGGATGTAACTACGGAGGTGATAAAATGATCCAAACGCACAAACATATCAAGAGACCGTAAGCAACTAGTTGAGTATTCTCAGCCTTGCTATTTTTTCCTATTCTCGGAGAATTTTCTATTTTTCTATAAACTTTATTTCTAAACGATCAATTAAAATCTATTGTTCATTAATGTTGTTTGGTAGAGTTGATGTGTTCTGTCCGTAAGCATTGATAGGTCTACTACTCAATGTTTCTAACTGAGGAGTAGGGAATAGGGCATTTCACGTAAACTCGGACAAGTAAATTAAATATTTTGATTATTAAATAAATAGTTGTTTTGAATGGTACTCTGTCATAATTTAACATTTCTGTGAAGATATGTTTCAAAACAGATTTAGTAATAATGAGTAAACATGAGAAATCCCACACAGCGTGTTATATTGTTTTCATACATGAAACAGGTATTTTTGATAATATTAACAATCATAAAAAGAAAACAATCGAGAACATATTCCGTTATGCAGTAAATATTATTTTATTTTAAGGTTAACGAAAGTTATTAGATTAAATAATGTACATGGTACCCAAATCCCACGGAATAAAATTAATTGAACCATACAAACGGCGCTACCCTGAGCGACTGACTCATCAATTGACTGACCCACATTCATCAACGCAGAGAAAAAAACATTTAGAGATAGGTTCTTGAAACTTTGACGGAATGTTCCTCTTGTATTGATGAGGTGCACTAAGAAATAATTTTCAGTAATTTCTATTTTATTGTGGTGAATTAGAGTGGAATGTGGTTTCTCGTATTTCCGCAATTTTCACATTAACTTCGGTCTTCGTAATATCATCTCTTTTCTTCGTAAGTGATTATTGTTGTATTCATCAAAAAACGTTGTATTCATCATAAACATCAATAAACGATTTCCGGAATTTTCGATACATCACTTTGAAATGAGTGAAAAGCACAAAGAAAAGTATTAGGTATGGGAATTTAAAATCTTCATGTTACTCTTGTATTATAGAGGCTCACTAGGAAGGATATTTAACTCTTATTTTAAAAGGGATGAATCAATGTAAAATTTCTTTTGAGTTTTCGCTAAATATGAATTTTTAGGATATCAAAATTTTATTTGTAAACGTGCTTTCTTGTGTACANAAAATTTTGTTTGTAAACGTGCTTTCTTGTGTACACGAAATTATAACGATTAAACACCTACTAATCCACGTCACAAACAACAACAAAAACAAAAACTTCCATGCAAAGTCAGGCAGAGTTGGCTAAATCTACAAAATTAAACGATTAGCAGTCGAAAAGTTTTTAACCATATATGTTGAATTCTTCTATTCATTAAAGCATACATTTCATTCAGAAATTTAAAATTAATTGAAACGAACCGATACGGCATGTACGCGTATATTATACTTAGCTTTACAATCTGCATTTATAAACGTTGAATTAAATAATTGAAATAATTTGTTTAATGGCAATAAATATATGTAAAAGACAACGAAATCTTGAAAATTTGGTGATTNGCGCGTATATTATACTTAGCTTTACAATCTGCATTTATAAACGTTGAATTAAATATTTGAAATAATTTGTTTAATGGCAATAAATATATGTAAAAGACAACGAAATCTTGAAAATTTGGTGATTTATATAAATACAAATAATAAGTGAATTATAAAAACCATAACAAGTAAGAGTACGAACGCCTTTTTTCCCGTTTGTTTTGTCCTTCATCCCGGTCCCTGGACTCAAAAGGTCATTAGCCGGTTTAAACTCTTTTCAGTTTGTCTCATATGGTCTCTTCCTTACTGAGTATTATTTTTTAACTCGCATCTGAGTGGCATCGCCACAGGAGGCGGGCGCAACAACTATCCAACGCCTGGTTTTAATGTTTCTCTCTCACACACCATTACAGTCACAATCTCCTGGAATTATTTAAAAACTTCATTTCGTATTAGATGAGGTCAATTTTCCTACGTATAAACTCCTTTCTTTTTCCTTAACAGTATTAATTCTTGCCTTTTCTCTTCATTACATTTACAGTCGTATAATATATGGCCAACGTCTTCTGTACCTTCTCCACATAAACAAATATCACACTGTCAGCTAGTTTCATTTTGTACAAATATTTATTCATTCCCCCAGGTCCCGTCATAACTTTTATTCATCTGTGCAAATTTCGTGACCCAATTTCCGTCATTTCTGGTTTGTCTGTGCAAATTTAACATTCTTTATAATATTTATATAATTCACGTCCCCCAACCGCATTATTCCGAGGAATTTTCCAGCATAATCAGTGCTTCCACGTCAATTTATTTCTCCATATCTTGTCTGTTGCCATTAATTCTTCTCCATCTCTTCACATTACTTCTCCACCTCGTATACGTGTTCGGTATGCCATCTTGCGCATTCCCAAATCCATTGGCAAGATCCCTAAAAGTACTTCCACAGCCTTCGTAGAGACATTTCGATAACATTGCTTAAATGTATTCGACAAATCCGTTGTAAACTTCGTAACTTTCTTTCCACATAAATGATTAATCTCTTCTCCCATACACTAGAACAATATGAAATTATTGGAAATAATGCCCCTACATATAACTGCCGCAACTCTTTGTTTCTGATATTATACTTGCTTATTCCAATTCTTCTCACAGCCATAATTTTCCCAATTGTTTCTTGACTTTTCTCTTCTAATTTTTCCTACTGTTTTCTCCAATAAGCATAATCACATCATCAGCATAGGTCACTATTGTATTATCTCTGTTAACATTTCGTTTACGACCAGATTCCAATAAAATGGCCCGGTATGACTTGCTTGCGGACAGCCTTTCCCAACTCGTTCAAAAATCTCCTATCACCTATTTCCAGTAGAACATATCTGTCCTCAAAGGAGTACTGTATTAATTTTGTCAGTTTGTTGTCTATCCCAAGTATTGCTACCTACGTTCTTGGAGAATTTTCTAATTCACACTATCGAAGACTCCTACATAGTCCACGCTTACAACAAGCATGTGCGTTGTCGTTTTCTTTTCGTATAGTGTCAACAACTTTTCTGACCGCATCCTCTGTTTCCTTTCTCTTAACAAACCATATTGTTGTGAACTGAAATTTTCATTTATTAACTTCTCTTACGACCTCTCTCGCACACATTTATCCAGTAACTTGCCCATAATTGGCACCAGAGTAATAGGCCTGTAACACTTATGGTTTTTTCTCTCATACTGTCCTTCAAAAAGAATCTCATGGGATTTCCCTGTACATAAATTTTATGAATAAAGTCCATGCGGCGTATGCATGAGCACACTGCCATTCTAAAGCGCGCAGTCGCACCGAGCTTCAAGAGGAAGCTCCAGGACTGAGCACGCGGGTGATAAGAGCCAGTCAACGCTTCCCCTCCACCGCATCCATTGCCACCGTATATCCCTCAAACGGGAGGTATAAATAGGGGATGACCAAGCGACTCAACACATTGACTACGGCAGTGCGACTACGAGCGAACCAGTAGTCGAGGTAGTACCCTGTCACCGAGGTAGAAGAGGAACCAATTTTACTGCGACCCTGCATCGCTTGTTGGACACTTCGGTTTTGGAATTCGGCGAAAACTGCTTTGAATACTTTGCACACAGTTGGGCGGGGACGAATCACCTAATCCCCTCCAAGGGAGGTCCATTGCTGTTTATTGTAATCCTCCATTTTTGATTAATGAAACTTCCAAATAGTCTATGGTTATAAATTGTTTCTTGAGCTTCACGAAAGATTTTGAATTCATGAAAGACTGATAAAGTTTCACGAAATATAATAAATAACTCAAAAGTTATTTATTAAACTGCGGGTAAAGAAATCTTATTTTATCCAAAACATTTGTTTTCTAGGACCCAATGCCAAATCAATAGTTTAAAGTTTTTCTTAGTAAACGTTAAAAACTGGCTGCGCGAAATCAATGATATTAACCTCCTAACTGATGGTTTCCTCGTGTTTGTTATATTTTCATTATTTTTACTGTATTAAATTTCAGAGTTCCTATTTTGTGTTTAACATATGTGCATGTATTTTGGTGAACACTCTATAGTGTTTGCAACTGACACGTTTCAAAGCCACTTAAGATGTAAAACAAGTACAATGAAAGACTGATGTGAACTGACAGTGATGTAAAGTTAACTTTACATATTAAAAAAATAATTTAATTTAATGTTTCTTTTTGTAACCATCAATTACAGGTTGTGGATGGTTAAAACTTCAAGTTGCAAAAGATTTCTCTCTAAACCACTGCTTAGGAAACTACTATCTTTACGGAGAAAAAAACTGTGTGAATAGAAGAGATTCAAAAGCGTCGTATTATTTATTTTAATTTCATAGTTTTATTTATTAGATAGGTAATAGAATAAAATATTTCAGATTTTTTTCACTTACATTGCCATTGGTGAGGAAGCCGACAGCGTAGGGCGCCAGGATGCCAGCACCATTGGCGAAAGTATTGCTGATTCCCAACATGGTGCCCGCGAAATTCGGCGCGAGTGTCAGGAGGTTCATAGAGTTGCCAGTATACTGCGCGCCAAGACACAACCCATTGATCGCCAGCAATACCAAGATGGCGGCGCGATTGCAACCAACAATGGTGATAAGCAGCAGGGTGACAGCCGGGCCGATGGCAGCTACAAAATCAAAGGCAACAGTGAACACTGTTCGATATTTCCTTTTTCTCTCTTTATATTAGGGGCCTCGAAACATTTTTAACTTCAGGGACGAACTGAAAAATCTACTGACTGAAGAATATTACAAATAACTAACTTANCCAGTCTTTCCGCTGACTCAAGGGGTAGCATACTTACACGCTATCGAGTCACTCCGTGTTCAATTTCCGTAGGGATCAGAAAAAAACGGTAGCTTTCACTTCAATGTCCCCGTTTATATAGCTGTGACTACTCAAAAGCGAACCCCCCTCCTTCTATCCATCTCCTACTAACTTTTTTAGTCGAATTTAGATATTATAATTCAACTTATCACTGTCTTTTATTTGATATTTGATTGTAAAATAAATATTCTTAATATTATTTTAAGACATTTAGCGATTTCTGAGTCTTATAAATATCGTAAAAATGTTACGTAAATATAATTTCGTTGTAGGCTGAGGTTGATGTATTTTCGTCTCAGGAAGGTTACGAAAAGTGAAAAAAAATTTTTTTTCCATTTGGTCAGGAATGCTACGCATAGACGGACGGACGGACGGACGTCCAGGCAAATACCACTTTTTCGAAGTCAGGGACCTCCAAAACAGATATTTCCGTAAAAATCTCGTTTTCGATTTTTTTCACGATTACAATACTTTCTATATACTACTTATTCGAGAAAGTAAGAAGGATACAATCTAATTAGAAAAAATAAAGTGTGACGAATGTTACATACACCTCGACATACGCTTAAAACAAATTCGGGTGTGTTCTAAATAAGTACACTGAACCCTTCAGATCTTCTAATTTTAGATTTTACTTCCTATGATCAATTTTTAAACGTAATTCAACGGTTGACAGACAATGAAAGAACCGATAATCAAATATTCTGACTCCTGCATCAAAGTGTGTTCGCGAATGAAATAGTATGTGAGCATGTTTCCCTTGGCTTCTACGACAGTTTTCATGTGTGCTTTTCTAAGTAACGTACTTTTCTTAGTTGGGTACACCACCGTTATTTCCTACCCGAGGTACGATGTATTCGTATTGTAGTACCTACAAACAGTCATGAATTGAAGAAGAAAATTTTGTTGCTCTACATTACGAAATTTCAGAATATTGGTAGTTGTGAGTAATATATTAAAAAGCATTTTAGAGATAAACTATCTACCAAGATGTAAACTTTTACTAGAGATAGCTTCATTTTATGACTTCATTATGACCCAGATATTTAAATTTTACCGAGTCTTAATGAACGATTTGTGGACAGAAAGCGTCTCCTATAAGTATTAACTATGTCTGGTTTTAATATTATATGCAAGTTTCACGGGGTGGGGACAGAAGGGGATTCAAAACTCAACGAACAAAATTTTAAGGGATGTAGAAAACATGAAAGCAGAATAGAATCATATACGAATGTATGCCCGGAAACACGAACCTGATCAGCTGGAGGATAATCGAAGATGAAAAATCGACAAGTCAATAATGGGTGGAAAAATCCGTTTTTAGCGACGCTTCGTGTACACGTTGTTTCACAAGAAGGGCTCAAAGTTCTTACCATTAACACAGTTTTTTACGACACAATGAGAATAATGACTGGCTGCATCAAACCAACCCCGTTATTCTGGCTTCCCTCTCTCAACAACATAGAACCTCCAACCGTGCGCCGCCAAAGAACTATGTTTGCCATAAATGCTAATCAGGACTTGCCCACACATGCGGACCTATCGGGAGACTATGGACGCCTTAAATCCCGCCGACCAGTTGCCGTGGTAGCGGGATACATCACAGGATCCTGCGGAGGAATGGAAGAGGGATTGGAGGCGGTACGCGCTCTCTGAGTACCACTCACTCGTGAGCATGGGAACTTTGCCGGAAGGCTCCCATCTTCCTCGAGGCATCTGGGTCGTATTGAATCGAGTGGTGCGAACGCTCAGCGGTAGGTGCGGCGACTCACTCCATAGGTTGGACATGCGTGAGACTCCGCTGTGTGACTGTGGTGAAGTGAAACAGACTATGACCCACATCATCTCTGATTGTCCTCTCAGAAGATTTGCTTAAAGATATAGACGTATTTTAACGTGCGTTTTGAGTATTTAATGCAAGTTGATGTGTTTTGTTTTATTATGTACGCAGCCATACGCTAAATAAATTTCAGGATATGACACATAAGATAGTTCATTATCATTTAGGTTACATGAACTATAAATAACTTTAAAATTCCATAGTTAAGATTTCTTTGACCACGTCATCTACAGATATAATGAGATAACTTCAATTTTAAATTCATGTGAACATTTACTTATCGTAAAATCAAAAAAACTCAAAGCAAATGATAAGAACGTCCACGAATGCAAGACTCAAGTAGCTTTAAGATTGTTGCATTATCAACGTGCTCAGTTGATAATCAATATACTTGAAATGAATGACAGGTCTAAAAGAGAACCTCGCGGGAGACCAGTACAATTAATCCCGGGACACTAGAGCCTTTGGCATTGAATTTTGTATGAAATTAAAATGAATGTAGAACGGACAAGAACAAAGAGACAGTGTTGAGCACGGGGTGCGAAAGAAACTAATAAATGAAAAAAAATAACCTCTTAACTCAGAAGATAACAGAAATAAATAGTTGAAAGTCTAGTCAATTAGCAATGTATTTTTACACATAATATTTATTTGATTAGTATACAATAAAGATTCACATCTATCAAAATTTTGAAGAACCAATTAAAATAAAAAGTTATCAGGTGAAGAAATGTCTGAGTGAAACATTGGATGCAACGTTTTAACAGGCAAATAAGAATTATTTAACAGGATTTAAGATGATGTTCGATAATATACACGTAGGATAACCGAATGAGGAGAAAAATACAAATTTTTAAGAAGTGGAAATAACTCCATTTAACGTTTTTCATTTCTCTTACAACTAACTGGTGCGACGCTTTGCGCACAGTGGCCACAAGACCCAAGGGTCACAAAAGACGGTGCAGTAGCGGGCAAAATGATTTTGAATGGTAGCGCAGTGAAAGTAATGCTGGGCGTGTCATTAACACCCGGCCACCAGATGTTTAAATAATGATTTCTGATAATACAAAATATTCAATATTTAACAGTAAGTTACATATTTTTACTAAAACATATGATAATCTTGCTATTTTTGTGCTTTCCTCTTTCACCAAACTAATAAAAATGTTGCTATTCGTTTAAGAAATAGTTACTCGGGTGGAATTGTAATTGGATAGCTTACGATCTTATTGTATGGTAATTTCATTTCAATTTCCAAATCACATGGGAGGGGGCAATTGCCCCATCCCTTGTCCATATAAAATAATGTCCCTTGGCACATGCATTATCAAATCGCACACATGTAAAAATACAGACGAGAGTGCATCGATAGCCGTGTATATAGATGACTTTTGAATCAATCTATTCCTGTTTCTTCACTCCAATTATCTATGAAAATCGGAACATACTTTTTACAATGTTCCTGTTATGTACTATGCGAAGAAAATTGTAGTAACCTTAATATTGTCTGTCTCATACGCTGTCATTTCTACGAATCATTTATTGTTCTCGGAGACGTGAGCGAGGTTGTGAGTAGCGGCGGTCAGTGGCGTGTTTCGCAGATGACAGCTAACGTTATTACTTCACACCAGATTACGCGCG
Organism: Laupala kohalensis; assembly: GCA_002313205.1. Classification (NCBI taxonomy): domain Eukaryota; kingdom Metazoa; phylum Arthropoda; class Insecta; order Orthoptera; family Trigonidiidae; genus Laupala; species Laupala kohalensis. The sequence continues at coordinate 13,035 of NNCF01127329.1, forward strand.
AGAGCACTTGAGACTTGTTATGTGAACATAATAATCCTGAACATTCAAAATTCAAAAGAAACATTCAAAATAGTACTAGCTAAAGTAGGAAACTGAATGAAACTAACATTTTGTACTATAATATGAACGTTTTCTTTCATTTAGCAAGACTAGTTTATATACCTCAATGATATGGCGGATACTACATTCCCCACCTGCTAGTTGTAAGCAAGTTTCACTCGGTTTCATATGTAGTATTAAACAATGTAAATGGGACCAGAATAGTTGTGAATAGTGTGTAATAATGCACAATGGACCATTACGTAATTCACGTACAATTCCCTACGAATATTATTTATACCGCGGTCTAACGAGTCAGAGCTTATACCGCGGTCTAACTGTCAGGACTCAAGATGTCAAGTTATCTCGTTCTTAAATAAATGAGTTAAATAGCTTCCTTTCGTAAAGTAATTTTTAAAGTGCTGCTTATCGCGGAAAGGAAAAGGTGAAAGGTGCAATAATAGGAAATCGCATACGAATATTTTAATGCTCTAAAGTATGATACTTCATTATTATTATTATTATTATTATTATTATTTTAATGTTACTTCATTTGTGTAATTTACTTCGCATGAGTACGCAGAAAAGGAACCATAATTTTATGCTTATTAATGATTCCCTATTATCACTATTCCTTGCGTAATGACAAGAATCTGGCACATAAAGATGTTTAATTTGATAAGATAAAAAATGCACGTTTCTTATAAGAATCTTTCTGCACCCTGTTTTGATCATTGAAAACAGGAGAAACGAGTAGGTTAGTATGGGGTCTCAAAGTACTTGTTCATTCCAAGGTGTTTTAAAACGAAAACAGTAAAATGATCATAGATTTGAAATTAGAATTGAAATTCAATGATGCAATGTCGTTTAAAATGTGAACCAACATCTAAAATTACACGGATTAAATTTGCCAATGAAACTTAGTTTTCTATGAGTAAATTGTAAACGTCTGTAAAGAAAGAATGCTTACTTATGCCATTGAAGATTCGATACCCATTTAACTTGGAGACTTTTCCAGATGTGATGAGGTAGTCCAACGACCAGCTGAACACAAAGCTAAATGACCCTCCTGCCACGTAAGGTATAGCGGACAGAGCCGCGTTCTGAAAACGAACGAAGTTTGCAGAGGAGATGTCAAGTTGAGAAAGTTCGCCATTAATACTTGCTAAATGTGTTGTTGAATAAACAAATACCAAGAACAGCCTTTAAACGTCCGAGGAGACAGGAGACGAAAACACATTACTCGACTGCGTAATGATTGAAAATCTTTGTGTAAAATATTGTAAAAAATGAAATATGAGGAACAAGCGAAGGTTATTTATTAATCATTTGATATTACTGTATTTGACTTCTGAAGCTACATAAATAATTCTATTACTCTTATTTGCCAATCTTATATCAACACTTGGAAAATTTCTTGGTAAGAGAGAAATTTTACTAAAATATTATTCCACACATACGTTCACATTAGTAACAAAAGTTAACCTCTGGCGTCCCGCCAGCATAAAAAGCATTTTCAGGACATTGTCCTTTTTTATATGTTTTTTCTGGGTAAATTCTGAAAGGTAAAGTTGTAATATTGTGAAACCAAGACGTTTTTAATGCCACTTTCGTTTTACTGTTATAGTAGTATAAAAAAACCATTGGAATAAGAAATTATGTTCTGAAAAAAAAGATATTGTAAGAAATTGTCAGCAATATTATTATTATTCGTATTAGTTAAAAGAAAAATNATATAGTAGTATAAAAAACCACTGGAATAAGAAATTATGTTCTGAAAAAAAAGATATTGTAAGAAATTGTCAGCAATATTATTATTATTCGTATTAGTTAAAAGAAAAATATTCTTAATAAACAAAAGTCATACTCATTTGGATTTATTAAAAGAAATTTACACAAAGTTACAACATGATTTTTTTGATGAATAAGGAATGTATGGGCGTAAAGAAATTTTGATCGGTGAAAAAGAATTTCCGGGATAATGATTTGGGGAAGGGTGAAAGGTTGTTCTTCTCATCTATCAATAGAGGGCGAAATTTGAAATAATTTTTTTCATTCGAAGATGCAGAGCAATTTTCGAAGACTCACGCAGATCTCTCGAAAAACAGACATAGGTCATGTATACGAATCTACTTTAAAAAGAAACGTAAATCAGACGACTACACAAGTTACAAAGCAAAATATCTCTTAACAACGGAATAAATGCTAAAGAGAGAAAGCGAAGTATATTTCTGGATTATGAAAACATGTTTCCATTTTCTAAATAAGGACACATTTGTATTTACCGATTAAATACTGTAATTTATACAATATTGTTTTTGATCGTTTCCTTTTAATTTAATCATATACAGAATATCCACATTTTGAGAAAAAGTTGTTACTTTGTTTTCATTTTTATGACATTTATTCGGCTACGAACGTTACCAAATTTAGTAGTCAGCTGTCTCATAAAAAATGTAAAAAACAAACAAAAACAAGCATTATTTGAAAACCTTCAGCTCAAAATGATCTCCTTGCGTATCAATGCCATTTGATTTGTCACACGGCAATAAAAACAAATAAAAGACGATTTAGAGAATACTTTGACAAATATCGTACAGATGTCTGTTGAATACACGGAGAGCATATTGACACATGAGGAGCGTCTATGCACACGTAAACACAAATGAATCAGTCGAGATGCAAATGAATTGTTTACATCGGGTTTAGAGCTCTTCTGTGAACTGTCAGATCAGCGATCGGAACTGACTGTCAATCGACAATGGGTTCACATATTAGTGCAAACGACGAATTCACCAATGCATGATAAACAAGTCAACTCGTGACCTACGAATGATTTATGACGTAACTAAAAATGAAACATTAGATCTGACGAATTTGGGAGTAAACATCAGTCGTAGAAAGAATTGTCTATCATTTTTACACACTTTTCAAAAACTTATGGATATTAAAAAACGATTTCATATATTTATTTGAAGTAATGCGTAATGCTCTAATAATTTTCCAAATTCACGCAATAATTTTTTTAAGTGTGCAAAACTGGCATCACGTTCTTCAAAATGTCAGAAAATATAATTCATTTTATCATTAGAATCGTAAAACTAAGGATTTTATTCACATTGCGCTTTACTTTTTCCCAAATAATCAACTTTTATTTAACAAAGAACATTGTTAATGAATTCTACGTTGTGTAAAGGAAATTATCACAATAAGTATGGTGAATAGACAAATTCAGGTCGTATGATATATGTACCTATTGTTGATGAATAAATGAATGAGATATTCTCCGAATAAACCTAATTCTCAAACAAAGTTTATAGAAAAGAAACAGGCAACACTTACACTGCGAATATCGTAATGCAGGATGTAGCGCATGTACGTCGGGAGACAAGTGAGGAGAGCGAAGAATGTCCATCCGATTCCTGTGTGCATCGATGCGCAAGCCCACAAGCCACGGGTACTCAGAATCTTCTTCCAAGGAATAGGCAGTTTTCTCTGTAGAACATACGCAAAATGTCAGAAACTTCATTTACGTACATACTAAATGTTCATTTTATAAACGTTCTTCAAGAGCAAGAAAGTTAGAATTTGCAAAATTATTTTTCAAGATATACTTCTATTTTTGCATTAACAGTTTATGAAATTCATCATACCCAAAAAGTATTAATTAATTAATTTATACAATTTATTTTTATATACAATTTTTTATACGTACGTAATTTGAAATCTCCATTTCATACACGACTACCTCTAATTCCCCCAAGTTCCTTGTTTATACAAAGATATATTCTTTTACAATTTCTGTGATATAAATTAAATATGTACGAAGTGAAAATGATAATGCATAAGTATAATTTATAATGTATGAAATTAATTAAACTTAAATTAAATGTATACTCCAAGTATTGAAAGAGGAAATAACCATTTTATAAAATTAATAAATTTACTCCTTCAGGGTGGTAATTTTGATTAACAGAATTTTTCAAAACATTAACAATATCTAACTTAGGTTACGAAGGTTAGTAAAATTATTAAGTAACATGACATGAGCTATTGATCTTAAAGGTTCAATGTAAAGTAAAGACTGATTAATTCTTTTTCATTACTATTAACGCATTAACAAACAATTTGGAAAAACAAATGAGACATTATTTATCTGTTTCATAATTATGTTTTAATCTTTCTTTGGGAGTATTTTCTTATACCCTAATTAAAGAATGTACGAGGATATGGGATAGACTTTCCTAACTATTTTCTAAACTAGTCATGTATTACCAAGGTAAATACTATTTATGATTCGAATAAGACAAAAGTGCTCCTATTTTAAGCCATGTCATTCCAAAGTTTAACTGCTTGGATATATAAGATAAAGCGATCAGTAGATTTATTTTTCAAGATTTGTTTTTAATCATTGATAATCTAACGCGAAAAACTGGGGAAATATTGGGTTACTACAAATTTAACAGAATCGTTACGCGAGGTGTATAAATTAATTTATAAAAACTTTTCTCTCGTTAAAAAGTTCTAAGAAAACAAGTTCTAATTACTTAATACATATCTATTTACCAAAAGTATTAAAAATATGATACAATTATTTACGTTAATTTAATCTTATTTTCATTCGATGATTAACGTCAAAAAATAATAATGCTTATCAAAACCTGAACCATGGTCATAAAAATACATGCTGATCAGAAGAAACTAATATTTTACATGAGTGAGGGGAAGGGTGAAGTTGAAGACGGTTGATAAGAGTGTGGTAAGCAAAGGGGGAGTCTAGAGGCGAGTTAATTATAAATGTGCTAAATAACACGATTGCACTTTTTAAGTGTTCAGCTATCTCCTGAGATCACTGTCAATGTGTTCTTTACTCTCCACAAATAAATATGGAGAAAAAAAACCTTTTTCGGTTGATTCCCCAGTGACGTCTCGATGTACGTCCGCTCCTCCGAAGTGATACGAGGGTGTTGTGCAGGAGAATCGAAGACACACAGCAGCCAAGGAATGTACCAGATCACTCCGATAGCCCCAGTTACGTAGAAAACCAGTGGCCATCCATTTAATAGATCTACATCGCAAAGTAAGCCACTAATAGGCATAGTAACCACTGTACCTAGGTATCCACCTGGAAATATCCAAATATAATTTTTACCAACTTCTTCCCGTGACATACAAGTTTACAAGAGATACTAGGTGGAAAACAAGTTTCCATGATGAGTCATGAGCAGCATGCGAACGTTCAACGGTCAAACCTTTACGCTCTATTCTTCCCAGACATGAAATATACAGAAAATCACCACGAAGTGGTTCCTAATTCGTTGAAAAGTAAGGAAGTTCGCCAGAAAAATTAACAAAACAAGAACAAATTTTTTAAAATTATAATTTACACTAATATTTTGTCGCATTGAGATGATCTGTAGATTTTTAGCTGTATAAGTATTGACACTTACGAATGGACCATTTTTTTTTCTTCTGTGTTTCTTTAAAGCGGATCCAGACACTCGTCATTCGGCGAATCCCGAGCGACCGCTCACCGAATAGCGAATAATGTGTTTGGGTTACTTGTTCTTCGCTCCGTCTCGAATAAACTGATTTGCTGGTCTTTTTTCCGCAGCGCATCGGTCTTTTGAGACTTATCAAGGGAAGCCGAGCAATGGCGAGCATAGGCGAGCGTCGCTCGCCATTCGGGATTCGACGAATGTCGAATGTCTGGTGCCACCTTTGAAGCCGAAGTAATAACGAGTACTATGATGTAACAATTTTGAGAGGAAATATTTGATATTTTCATTCCTATTAACTCACCCGTTTAATGGAAATGTTAGCGTTACGTAATTGTAGGGCAGGCGTTAGTGATACCATTTTTCGGCAAAAAGCGAAAGGTATATAAAAACCCAGATGGAATAAATGAATAAATAAACTTTATTGTCAAAAAAGCAGTTGCAAACTGCGTATGACCACGCGGGAGATAATAAACAGTTACTCTCAGGAAACAAGCCCATCCCATCAATTCCGATCAAGAGCCCAAGGGCAGTGGCGGGTATTATATTTACAAAAGAAATTATTTAATGAATACGTACTGTTATCCATTTATTTTTCAAAAATTAATTAAAGATATTAAGTGCAGTAAAAATTCGAGATTAATAAAACAAAAGTATTAATGACATTCCCGCCCACGGAAAATTCTCCACTACCCGTAGGAAAACCGGAGAAAAACCCAGGCCAGAATGGGGCTACAGAGATAATGTACACAATCGTGCCGAGGGAGCGTGAAGTTAGAAAGAAGCTATTATAAATTAAAAGGATTAAAAAACATTAATGAAAAAAGGAATTTAATCAGTATCAAGAGTAATATTATAATGGTGTGATAAAGTATAAAAGGGATTAACATCACTTACATCATCCCAAGTCATAGAAAAAACAATATTTATTGGGAAGGATGTAAAAAAAGATCTAAAATGCATGAAAATTAAAAGTTGGGCATCTGAGGTGCAGAATAGAAAGGAACGAAAGATTGAGAAGGTCGAAATATTAGAAGATATGTAGCGTCTATTTCAGGAGTAGGTAAGAGATGTGTTTACCGGACCGTTATAATGGGGAGTGGGTATTAAAATGGAAGTTTTGCGTTTTGTATTTTATGGACGATCACTCACTGAATTTATAACTCGAATGGGAGAATGCCCAATTGTCAGACATAAGCATCAATTTGTTTCATTACGAAATGTACCTTACCGGAATACACAAGCGCGAAACGTGACCGCTCTTGCGGCGGCGCCCATTTGGCGATCATGGCTTGAGCTGCTGGAAACGTCACCGATTCCGCGAGGCCTTCTAGGAGCCGCACAGTAAATAGCACTCCCCAATGTGCATGCGCCGAAACTGCAGTCACCATGGTCAGCAGGGCGGTGATAAACACTCCCAATCCGAACACCAATTTCCCGCCGAAACGCTCAGCCAGCAATCCTCCCGGCAACTGACCAGCTGCGTAGCCCCAAAAGAAACCAGAGAGGATAAAACCTTGGACCTCTTCATCCCAATTGAAGTCTCCTTCCTGAACGAGGGGAGAGAATTGCTCTTGGTAAATAACGAATATATGATGTTCATCTCCAATACATATTAATCTTTTCGGATTCATTCATCGATACGAAATTTTGTTACTTGTGGGCAGTAGTGGATTTAACTTCCAGGCTCAATCTACCACCCAAATGTGACGAAAAATAAAAATTTCTGCAATTTTTACGATATTATGTCAGTTCATATGTCTATTATTCGCACAGGGTAGTGTATATTCTTATAACATGGTAACTTACTCTAAAATAACATCTGCACAAAACTTTCCATATTTTCCATACGCCCTGAAGCCCCGGAGATCTAAACCCGTCCCAAAATAAAATATTGGATCCGCCACTGCTTATGTGTTATTAGTTTGATCATCTCATTTCACAACTACCATACAAGTACGTCTCACCTCTCTGTTTCTTGGGGCTATTGTTCATTGTTAGTGAAAGTTTCGAGTGGTGTATTTCATTTGTCATATTTGTCATTCAAATACATTTGCATCTGTTCTTCCATCTTGGTGTGCGCGAAAACAAAGAAGAGTGAACTGCATTTTTATTCCATATAGAAAATATTCCGTATATCAATACCTCTTTCATTCATCTATATTAATTTTCTCCATAGATAAGACATTCCTTAAAATAGGTGGTAAAGATCAGACTATTCATTGACTCTTTGCTAGAAATTCGAAACCATGCTGTGTCAGTTCATCTCACGAATACTATTCTTTTTATAAAAATGAAACCCTTGATGTCAATTTTACGATCCTATTTTGTGAATGTGTTTACATTGTGTCAAACGTGTTCATCGTGTCGTGTATACGCGTCATTGTTACATTATCCATTGTGTATATTGTTTTCCCATTGTATGGAATTATGTAAGAATGATTCATGGCATAGTCTTAAGGGCCGTTTTCCTCCACTTTTAAATACCGCGCAGCGCGGTGCGCACAACGTCAGCGCGAAATGTAATCGACTCGTCTTTGCATAATCAACATTCCTACAAAGCGCAACAACGCCAACGCTGGCGTACTATCACCAGCGCGGTAGCCCGACTGCATTCGAACGACTGAATAACACAGCACGCGGCGCATTAGCGGGGAAAAAAGTTATAATTGCTTACGCTGCCTAAACGGTAAGAGATAGGCGACAACTGAGTGGCAATATTGTTTACCTTAAAAGGGTTCTCCAAAAATATCCGTGACAGCATATGTCTATCTACAAAAATTAACCCAAATTATCGAAAAAACGTTTTAAAAAATTGAAGTGTTAAAATACTACAATTTAAGAGAGTTATTTAAGAAGGAAAAAATAAATCATCATCAAATTTAATGGATTATTTGTTTTGTGCATTTAACAAAGATATAAAATTTCGACGTATAGTTTAGATTTTACAAGAATTTTAGTGAAATAGTGCAACCGCATCATGCCTCGGAAGCGAAAATTCGACCGGCGCGGTTCCCACGAGATGGTGTAGTGTATACAATCAAGTTTTGTATTGAATTTGTATTATTATGATGTTGAAAACTTAGGATACTGAATATGTTTTTGAAAACCAGTAAGTAAAAGTATTTTGATGTTACAATACGTTCAGACTTTATTTTGTCCTGAGTTAAGGAAAATTAGACTAAGAAAAATCAGGGCAACGTCGGGAAGTAGTGCAATAATCTCGTTTTAAGTAGTGTAATGTTTTGACTTTGTTAGATATACTCAGTGTATCTTTTTTCAAAATTAAATTTGTTCAAAATTTACTTCTTGTAAGACTCAGTTTGTTACTTCAATGTTCTTACATTAAGACGAAGTTTCTCAGCAAGTGTAGTTGGAGACTTCACTGTTAGATGAACTGTAAGGTCTTCTTGGATGAGTTGTAAAACGGAGGCGAAGTTTTCATGGGAGATTCTCCTCTTCATCCTCAATATATTGAGATCAAGTACATTACCAGTGCTTGCCTTTTCTTTTTCTGACAACCATCCATGACCCTAGGGACGTAAACAGTATCCAGGCAGCCACATGACTGAGAACACTCGGTACAATACACGGACGCGGCTGAAGAACGCTGGCTAGGGAAACACTTCTACTGAACTCAATGCGCTGCGCCGGAATGCAGCGCGACAGGCAAGTGCACAACGCGCCGCGCAACATGATAATTTGAGTGTAGGAAACCGGCCCTTTACCGCGTAGGTCGTGATTGTGGAATTCCGCTCCATTTTCCTCACTTAACCTATCACCAGTTCATCCTTCTATGTAAGATTCTTACCTATACCTCTCTTGTCTTACCCTTAGAGTGTGTAAGAAGAGAGAGCACATGTAAACAAACTATTTAACCCTGTGTTTTACTGTAACGCACTCTTACGTGCGTTGTAACACTTCAAGAAACCCCCATTATCCCCACGGACACATCTTCAGAAATGGAAGAACTGAGGAGCAAAATGTGCTTGCGAATGATTATTGCTCAGAATCCTATTTTTTTAGCATTTATCTTCCTACACATCATGAGCATTTGTGGTTCCGGGACAATGAAATAGAACACAAACATTTTCTTACTATTGCATTAAATTAAACTGATTATAGAATTATAATAAATTTTGTTAACATCGAAAAAATGTGTCCCATTTTATATGGTTTGATTAGTTTTGAAGTCAACAACTATTAACTACATTTTAAATTTAATTTTCCCGAAATGTAATGTGTATAGACAAAAATATTCTTATACGATATCAGAAAATATGGATACATTTGGTTTTTATGATGTGAAATAACACACATTGATCTGCCCCGAACCCTTTCTCGTAGTCCTCGTGGAATAACTATTGGAGTAAGATCCATTTCTATCGAGAGGCATTCGTGAGAGATTAGGTTGTGCCTACCTACCGGTCTCATGAGGCTAAAATAGCTGAACAATGTATAGTACAAGGAGATGAAATCCCTTCAAGTCACGTGTTTTGTGGATTCTCTTTCCCTACTCAGACATGAAGGACAGCTATTATTTTTGTAATTTATCTTCATTCTGTAGTACTGATAAAAGTCTTACACATTCAGTGAACCCATTCAAGTTACTCAAATGAGTATACTTATCAAAAACGCATTTTAACATTCCATCTTTTCGCCGCCTTTATGGATGTGTTCGTCTTCACAAAAATGTTCAATTATTTTACAAAATAAAACACTTTTATAATAAAATGTTAATATTTCAGAACTTTTGAAATATTGGCGATCTTTTGACTTTAGACCAGCATCGTTATCTATAAACATTCTTGAGCGAAAATGAAATAAGAATTTCGCAATTTTCCCAAAAATATTTCATTTTCTTCTCATAGTTCAACACTTAGAGGAAAAACGTAACAAACTTCTGTAAAATGCTACTTCAAGAAACAATTTCTTTGGATTTAAATTTTATCATTTAAAAATTTGGTTAACCTAGTTGAAAGGTTCCCAAGTAATAGTGTCAGCATACGCAAATACATGCGCAGTTACCATTTCAGATGGAATTTTCAGACTATTCTTACGGAGATTCATTAAAATTTTACAGCCGATATTTTGGGTAATTACTCTTATGTGCTAAAAAAGAGAAATCACATTTACCGGATCAGATGAACTGGAGCTCCCGTCGTCGCTAGTCACCTCACACACGTCATCAGCCTCTGTTGTACTCTCGGATGATGTAACGTTCACCATGGTGACAATGGCAACAGATAGGTTCACACGCAGTGAGTACAGGATCGCCATTCCTAGGAAGCCCAGGATGCCAAAAACGAAACGACATTTCACCTTGTCTGGAAAAAAATCCATCATGATTTTTTTCTCTACAAAAACGACAAAAAAGTATTTTGTTTACGGAACAGTAACATTTACATTGGACCAATCAGATTAGTACCGAGTGAGTAGCGCCCCTCGATATATCACACTCTTAAGTGTAAGGGCGTTTTACCCCTGGTCAGTTGTAGACAATTAATCCAAATCCTAGGTTAAGTAATACTCTCTATGTTCATTCGTTCTTTGCTTATGAATGATTCATTTCTTTTGATAAAATATTTACGATTCGGGAAGAGAACGAACATAACTATAGTGTTTGTCATCAATTCTTCAAAATAGTTTTTATTTGTATTAATAGTATAATTGTGTAGTCATATTGATTTCTATATATATTTTTCACCTTTTTTTTCCATGCATTTAAATGTAAATGTTACTCCTCCCTAATTTTTCTACTTCTGTATAAATCCGTTTTTCTCTTTTCTTACGTGGTCAGACGCTAGAGCAGACGGTATGGTCTGAGTCTTGCCACTAAATAAAGATATTTTATTATTATTATTACTACATTGAATTGGGATTTTATTGTGCACTTTGATTGGAAATTTTGTGGGATGGTCCCTTGCTTCTCTCCGAAGAGTAAATTACCTTTTGTCTTACAGGTGGCCATGTACAGTTCTTAATTTTGGGAACATTTAAATCATTGTAGTATTCAATTCTTTTACCTCATGTTGATACTTTGAATTTTTTTTGTGAGGCTTTAAGGCTCGTTGACATCGAGGTCATTAGAACCCTAAAAACTTGTACAGGTAGCGAAAATGCAGCCACGCACCAGGGAGAGCCAACATGACTCTTCCCGCGTGTGGAACTCGCCGAATGACTCAACAATACCCACTAAAATCCCTCCTGAATTACTACTCAAAACTCAAATATCAACATATCTCAAAACATTACATATATTTAAGGGGAAAAAGGAAGAAAGAGGAAAATGAAAGATACCCTAGCGTCGGGATCGAAAATAACTAGAGGTGACCAAGGAAGATCAGGAAAGAGAAAGGAAGGAGCCTAAAAAAAGTGTAAGTAATGCCAGACTCGGCTCGGAGCCCCGTGTTTGCCAAATACGCACTTACTAGATGTAAGTCCTCTGGGGGGTTGATGCTTTGAGAAAGCGTATCATAAATTTCTATGCGTAGCCAATTGTGTATCCTTAGTTCAGAAACCTATTTCTAGATAGATCTAGTAAGTTTAACTTGCTGAAATTTTCTGACAGCAAATTAACCGTTTCTGATGTTATTGTCATTGAAACGGTGATTAGCAGTTGTTCACTACTTGTAAATCTTTTTAAAGTTCCGGATCTAAACGCTCTTGAGCAAAAATAAAAATTTAACTGCACGCTAATGAACAAAAAATTAAATGAAGGTTATGGACTAAACGTTCTTGATCAAAAATAAAATTGAACAAACAAATAATTAGGAATTAGGAGGAAATAAAATGATGGGCTTCGCATTGCACTCAATGGGCTCAATCTACGCTCTCCGAAAGATTTGAATTTATCATTACATCAGGAAGTGCAAAGCTTCGTTGAAACACATGTCCTTGTGCTAGACCGCTGGCCTTAGTGGCCGTATTCATGAACATAACAATGTACTTAACTAATATGCTTATTTACTTTTCACTTGTTAACGCGCTATTACTCTCTCATTGATGCATTTATCTGACTCGCGAGGAAATGTAGTAAACAAACTAATTAGCTAGAGGATTTGCAAGCGTAGGATTTGCAAGCGACTTGGTTCCATGCAAATCGTCTCATTGTAAACACTGACAAAACAGTGTCTATGTCATTTCACAATAGTATCACAAAATATTTACCCCAGGTTTCTCTTTCTTTAAACGGAACACAATTAAAAACTGTTACAAATACAAAATTCTTAGGTCTCCATATTCAAGACAACCTCAAATGGAATTGTCACATTGACAATCTTAATTCCCAATTAAGCAAATTG
>NNCF01127329.1:31830-80892 GCA_002313205.1 Laupala kohalensis
GAGGTATTTCCGAACACTATTTTCTTTCAACGGACAAAAAAAGGTCAAATATAACTCGCGGACAGTAAAGAAAAGTTGGACAGCGCTGGTATAGGCCAAGTTTTAATAAAATGGAGAGATAACGGTCACAAAGTACGGCACATGTCAAGGGCATGATATGAAAATAAATTAAAATAGCGACTTTTTAAATAAACGGGTATTTCCGTAGAATCCGAATTATAGACTAAAGAGGGTTTACTGTATAGAGACTAAAAAACGAATGAAAAAGAATTTGTATAGAAGACTGATTAGAAGAAAGTGAGTAATATGCAATTACAAGAAACTCAAGTTTTATACATCAATAAGTGTTGTGGCAGTTTGTAAATAAATTATTTGGTAGTTTATTGGTGATGATTAGGAATCAAACAACTTCATGAACTGCATAAGCCACAAAAAAGTTTTGTTACCAAAAATTTCATCAATTTGTGATATCAGCTCATAAATGTTTGATCTGCCATCTCTAAATATTAAAATGACTCCTAATGTCTGTCCGAGTTTGACAAACAAATTAGTCGTTGAGAAGTAAGAGTGCCCTCTATTTCAGTTTTAGAAGAGAAGGAAAAATAGGAAAACGTGAAATACTTTCTGTAAATAATGTCTGGCTCAATGCTTAAATGGTTTTTCTCGAGCGGGAAATATGTAGCAGACATGAATCAATTTACTTTCTCATAAGTGTAGTATATAGAAAGTATTGTAATTGTGATTATTTTTTAGCAGAAAACATTTACAGAAACCGTTCCTGATGCCGGAAAAGTGGTTTTTAGAAATCTGTTCGTCCTCTTGTGCGCAACGATTCTTCCTGAACGTATGAGTTAATTTCATTCACTTTCATGTTTCGAATAGCGTCTGCTTCGAGACGATACCCGTGCTCTAGGATTTTTATCACTATAACATAAGAATACTTTTTATGACGATTACTATACATATGAATACTTTGAATACATATGAATACATATGAATACATATGAATACATATGAATACATATGAATACTATACATATGAATACTAAGAATACTTTTTATGNTTTCTCAAATGTGACTCCAAAGTTAATTCGTGTAGGACTGAAATTGTTGAGAACGCGAAAAATAATTGGGTGCACATTTTTATAAGTATTAATAATTATTGCCATATAATGAATGTATTAAATACATGGACTAAAAATGTAAATAAAATATGCTTACTAGAGTTTAAGCTTCAGTCAGTGTGACACACTAAATGTGAGCCCAGCAGTATAATAATCCTGAGAGAAGAAGTACTTTTTATGGTCCGGAAAGTGGAAGAAAGTAAAAGTCAATAAATATGCAATTAATCATATCCACATACCAGTAAAATTGGGTACTTCACGAGAATGCGGTAATAGTAATATTACAACATTTTACTGGGTTACTGCGCTCTGTCGACTAACAAGGGAACTTTCAACAAGCGCAGGTCGAATGTGGTACTGATTTTTTAAATACTGAAACATATTGACCATTGATATGCCTTTCACAATATTAGCGACGATGGCATACTGGAAGGGACTGAAAAAAATACGAAAAATATTCCTTTTGCACGGTGAAGAGCTATTTTTGTGGTTCTTGTACAACCCTGGCACATATGAAAGCAATACTTCATTTTAGTCGGGTTACTTGACGTTTACCAAGAGATAATCTGCGTTAAATGCTGGACGAAGGTAATAAAAAAAATACGCTCCACACCGTAACGATGTATGAAGTGTTCATAAGCCAACAGTCTTGTCAACGCATAATATAAACTTATATCAATACGTTGTTTACCATTTATTTAGTGCATGAATGTTGAAATACTGTTTGATATATTTTTTTTGTTTTTGCCTCTTCATTCACTTCCAGTTCCATGTAATACGCTATTCTTTTCTATACATAAATAATTTCAAGCTGAAGTAGAGAATCTGAAAACTGGAAAAGGATAAAAACTACTAGGATTTACGAGAGTGATAACATATATTCAGACGAACTATTAACAAAATGTATAATTCTCTATGTTGCAGAGAAATGCCATTGATGCCAATTTAAATGAAAATTGTTTCGATATTTTAATACAAAAACAAAAAAGTAACCTTACAATTAAAGTCTTACAAATGAGTGAAAAATCTTAATTATAAAGCAATAAATATTCGTATTTTGTTATATTGATTCGGAATCGGAGAATTATTTTGTGGTGATATCACGACACGCAACTTATGGCAACAGTCGGCGATCTTTCGCTGCAGCAGCAGTTTCGATCTGTCGTGAAGATTGTATTAAGTGTGAGCGGAAAGTAGACGCCAAAAATCGGCAAACTTCTCGATTTTTTTTTCAGTGACTTCCAGTGCGCCAACGTAACTAATATTTNCAACGTATCTAATATTTTGACAGAACATACTAATAGTCATTACGTTTCAGTATTTAAAAAATCAGGATCACTTTCGACCAGTGTTTTGAAAGTTCCCTTGTAAGTGAAGTTTGTACCCTAAGTCACGGTTAGGTGGAAGACTGTCCTAAACCTCGTCTCAAGATGTAATAAATAATAATAATTCCCATCATTAATGCTCTTGTTAATTCTCTGCGCTGTTTCATTCTTGTTCCTTCATTTTGGTTCATCCATTCACCCATTCATTCATTCATTCATTCATTTACATCCGGGTGTTTCAAAATGTTTCCTTGTCCGCACAATTTATATTGCGCGCCGCTGCTATTACAGCATGCAGCGTCAATCAACTGGAAACGATTTGCAAAGCGTTAGCTGACGGACAGTGTTTACCGACCATCAAATCAAAAGTACGGATTTTATTTGTCCTCCAATCTTCACTGACTATGAAGTACCGAACTAGTTATCGAAGGAGAAAACCAAACGCTTCAATATAAAGCGATTGGAAGCATCCGTAATTTTCCAGACACAGCAATTTACAATTTCTTTGTGACTGTTGACACTGCGTTGTGTCCGAGACTGCGCGTAACATGAATTGAGTGGTCAGGAAGGCAATTTTAGGTCCTATTTAAGTGCAGAGGTGGATTGGTATACAGGCACGGGCCGTTATTTATTAACCTCGAACTATAAATTATTACATTAGTTTTGATTAATTAACAATATTTCGAAAATATATATATATATATAAAAGTATTTGTTTAATTATTGTACTATTGAAAATAAAATTTAATACTTGTTAAATATTATAAACAAGAGCTAACCCTTTTGGTTTTTTTAGGTGAGTATGTGTCATGATTGTGCCTTGAAACACAGAAGGTTAAAACTACCTCAGGCTCTGGTATATTAATTCATAAATGCATAAGATTTACTTCTAGAATTATTTTTTTAATCATTCAAATCAATATTATCTTTCTTGCAACATCAACTGCCTGATGGAAAAAATGGTGATGGGTCAGCATTTGAACCTTGGATCTCCTCCTCCTGGCCACAGAGGTGTTGTCCTCTGCAACATCAGTTTTGCCACATGAAACCCAAGCATGTTAGGTGGAGGAAGTGTAAGATTCAAGTTCTGGTCTATCACCATTTTCATGTCACAAATGTAGTAACATCTCTTTTAGAGTTAGTACTTAGTATGACTTGCAATAACATCCTGTAATGTAAGTATGTATAAATCAGGTTCTTGGACTCCAGTATGGAAGATCACCTACGGACACTGATTCTTTGCATGGGGTTATGTCCCAGGTTTACTGGACCAGGTCAGGTAGAGGTGGGATAAGGGCAGCAAAACAGGTGGTGCAGAGGGCAGCAATTTTGAGGTCAGAGCAGGAGGTTCAGATTTGTCACTATTTTCATCTGGCCATTGATGTTGCAACCACTTCTCCATGCATAGGTTCTTGGAAGTTAAGATATTCATTTTTTTTTCTTCTCTGTCCAGCTTAGTTTCATCATTGTTCAACTTTTATTGTATGGCATAGAGAAGAACAAAATATTTAAAAAATAAATAGTAATCTGAATATATTTCAAAATAATTAGATATATTCTAATGGCACAAACTTCTTTATTCGTTCTTTCATTTAAACTTTTTAAAGATAGATTCAACAATAGACAAATATTTTCATTCTAAGCATGTTTTTAAGAACTAAGAATGAACTAAATATACAATAGAGAGCTGTTTTGTACAATAAGCAAAAGTCAATATTTCATTATACACAATACAATAAAAACTAAAACAATTAACACTCTTAAAATTTGTGCAAATTCAAAACAATCTCCTTTACAAAAGGACAAAGTAAGTGATACCAAATCACTTAATATGATATGTGCTATGCAGATTATATAATTTACTGGGGAATTTTTTTTCAAATTGTGACTTCGCCACATCTCTTCACACTAAAAAAGAAATACACTAGGTGTAATCTGGAATAAAACAAAAGAAGTTTGAGTTATTGTATCATTAGCAATTTTACAAATGTATATGTAAGATTATATCTTTGAAATTGAAATTATGCTATTGTAGTGAGTAGTCAAGAGTTTTTAAAAATTTACATTCATTCTTCGTATGTTAGATGTCAGGATCACTTATGTCATTATTTGGTTATTAGTTATTGATTACTATTAGATACTTATGATAGGGGGGTATCAAAGAAGAGAAAGAAGGAAAACCTACAAATAACACTTAAAGATCACACATTTCATGGTCTTTAAATAACAAAGGACAAGAGAATGTGAAGGAACTTTTTTGCTAATTTAACAAACAAAATATTTAACTGTTGATCAACAAGAAAATCAACATCCAAAACAGTCAACACCAACATCAAACTTTTTATAATTATTTATCACAAAATTTTTAAATATTTAATAATTTAGAATATGTTTTTTTACATAAATCTTTACTAAGTTAGTTTATTTCATTTTGGTGAGGAACATGTTTTCATGGGATCCTCCATCGTCAGTCCAGCATGACTGAATATCAAATCTTCCTGATAATACGGAGATGGTTGTACCTCCTAGTGAAATATTTCTTGGTAGGTTTTTCAAAATTCAACAATTACAATTGACAATTTAATTTTTGAAAGTAAAACTATTTTGAACAAGTTTGATTTATGATAATTTTGAAAATTTTATCCTGACAGATGTGCATGAATTAATTTAGGGAGAAGTTCATGAAAAACGTTTTTTAATATTTATGTTATAAGGACTTCACTGTGAGGAGTTCTTACAATGTATCATTAAAATGTTTGTAAAATTATTGTGAACACCATGAAGTGATCTAGAGGACAAGGATTAAAATAAAGGAAAAAGGTAGAGAAGATTTCAAATGCAAAAAAGAAAAGATTGGGTGTTATAAAGCTATTTTTTTTTACTGCAGAGTAAATATTTTCTTTCCATAATCAATTCAAACTAAAATAAAGAACTCTAACAAAACATACCTCATCATTATTCATTAAGTCAATCTGGCCTTTCAACAAATTGAAGAAGTTGTTCTTCAAAATCTGCTGTATCAAAGGAATACTGTTCATAAGCATCTGCTGGGGACATAAAAGCCTGCACAAGACACCAGACAGCAGCAAGAACCAAAAGTCGAACAAGCAACCATCGAGCATGTTGGGCACAAACAAACAAATCTGGAGGCCAAATGTATTCAAATAAATCACTTATTGCAGTGCTTTGATACAGTGATCTGAAACATTAGAATAGAGATGGAATGAGTCATGTGTTACCAGGCTCAACAGCCTGTTATTTGAAAATTCCCTGCCAAGCAAGGAAAATTATTCTATTAATAATCACACATAATTTTTAAAAAAATAATTACCAATGTTCCTAAATTAATCTGTTACATCATTCCCTGTGAGCTACTCATAATTTCAAGTTGCCCCCTATTGGAATTTGCCTAAATCATGCCACATCAATTTTTTTTATGAGTATTGTACCAAAATACGGCTTTAAAAAAAACTTATTTCACAATATTAAAAAAGAAGCTCTTCTAGTTTGTACATGGTTAAGAGCTTTAATTTCAAAAATATATTTCATGGATATATTAAAAAATAAAGAATAAAAAGAATGGGCAAATTTTCATGTTTTAAGGATAACACACCACTATTATACTTTATAATCAAATTGGTTCACTAAATAGCACCAACATTAAAATGGATAGGCTCACATTGAAAAACTTTGTTAATGTAAGAAACATTCATGTGATCTGGTCTTTAAAACATTGTGAAATAAAATATCTTATTTTATAAATTGTTTTTTTTTCAGAGTAGACTAATTTTTTGAAATTGACTGAAAAATAATAAAAAGTACAGGACATTTTTTCACTTTAAAGAAAAAGAACCTCTTTTTTTGGCAGAGGGGGGGGGGAGTCAATAAATTTTAACTCTCATTTTGATGATCCTGCCAATTATTGCACTTCTGGCAACAGTGCCCTGCCAATCCCCTCCTAAACTGCTTTACAGACAATTTTACAGACTAAATACAAAATTCTCCATTTCAAGAAAAAATGAAACTTGTCATTTGTTTATCAATATATTAGAAATATATAAGTCTGTAGACTTTGTTGTGTGAAAGAAGTTAAAAAGTTGTTAATCTTTCAATAAAATTTGTGTATTTGAATTTATTAAACATTGAAAAGATAGGAGAAATTAACTCATTAGTATATCACCTACTCGGTAAAGAATATATGGAATGGAGTGAGCATAAGCACAAAAGAAACATAATTTGTCCATTACCTTGCTGAATGCATGACAGTAATTCTGGGAGGTGCAACTGAAGCTATAGAAGTAATTGCTGTACTCTCCCGACGACGTATAAGAGGCACTGACAGCACCTCCACTTCGGGATCAGAGATTCTTGACACAGAAAGCCTGGGCAGAGTACTCAGAGGAAGAGTTTCATCATTGCTCCCAGAATCCACAATGTCATCCTCCATGGGAGCAATGGTGGTTTCATCCATATGGGGAACAAAGTCACTGCACAGAAGAAAACTTCCATTAATCAACAGGGATGTGGAGTCAAATTTGGAAGTGTGATAGCACTCATGTCAAAGTAATTAGATGATCCTTCCTACTAGTTGTGACAGTCTGAGAGATTATTTTAAATGCAGTCATTAAGAGTTAAGCTTGTGTTAGCTCTCATTTGGGTTGGTTGGACCATTTTCATAAAAAATATTGTTTGTTACAATAATTTTATTTTTACTCTTTTCAAACTTGTACAGTCTATACAATCATGATATGGTCTTTATTGAACACATGGATAGTCTACTGTGTGAAAAGGATTTCCATTCACAGAGCAAAAGCAGTGTGTGAGTGCTGCTCCTACTCTTACTACTAAGTTGATCAAAAATTCATTTAATGTTACAATAATCACAATATGATGGGCAAAAAAGTTTTTATCAGTCTCATTTAAATATTTCTTTTTGGACATTGATTTTGTGGCACAACTTCCAAGTCTCTCTAGGCAATGCAAAAAACATGAAATAAATTATAAACCAAAATATATTCCAGATCATATCATATAAATATTGACCATAAACTACATAAGTTAACTCTCCTTTAACTCTTGATTGCTGTCAAGACCTTATTCTTAAGAATGAAAAATTTATTAAATTTTTATAGAAAATGTTTCTATTGGTGTGAAACTTACTCTGGTATGATGGGCGGACTCGGTGTAACACACTCAATTCCTGTTCCTCCAACTGCAGTATCACTAGAGGCAGAGGACAAAGGTCTGCGGCCTGTTCCCAACCTTAAGAGAGGTGGTATTGCTGAAGAAGAACCCTACATAATTTCAGAGTATTAATGCAATTCACAGTGCAAAGGTGAGGGAGATATTGCTACAGAGATAGACTAGGAATATGATAAAAGATAGGGAAAAAGTTTATATTTATAGAACCCAAAATGTCTCTCATTGCAAAACTAGAGTTGAAGTAAACCTAAGGAAGGTTTCAAAAACAAATAATTTTGATTCATGTAATATGAGAGATATTATCATCATTGCAAGATGAAGTTCAAGTTTTGTATTATTTGTTCTTTTCAGTGAAGACTCAGTGAAGATGTATAAAATTGTATTTGCTAGGTTTAAGTTATATATTAAACAATATATCGATTGTGAAACATAATTGGGAATATGTACACAATCTTGAGCCCTATTAAAAATATAATAATAAAATAGATATTTTAGAAATTTATAAAGTTCAATAGAATAATATAATTTTAAAAAAGACAAAGTACATAGAATTGAAATAAAAGTTCTAGAAAACATACTGGTAAGCTAATATACTTGATTACCCACTGACAAAACAAAATCACAACAAACAACAATCAACAAAGAAACACACAAAAAAATGTCATTTTGACATTCTTTCTTTTTTTTATCTTTAACATATCACTTCAAATGATTTTTCATGGAAACAAGTCTGTGCCAAAGATTTGCCTGAAGCAGGGCTGCAACTTGAATTTTTGTTACAAAGATATTTTTTTTATGCCAACAACCCTTATAACTGCAATAACTTCCGGTAAGGTGAAAATGGTGAGAACCAGTAATCGAATCTAGGACCAGTAATTGAATAAGGATATGGTGTACAATTATGGACTACCCTGCAACTAAAGCAGGAATCCCAGGTTCAATACTCAGCTTGACGCCATTTTCAGCTAGTCGAAAGTTATCACATATCTTCTCCATGTGTAGGTACACAGAAGAAATGTATGCATAACCCTTACTAGGTCACTAGGCTAAATTATATATATTTTGGTGGCACATTCAATAAAGCAAAGAATTCTCTTTGGTTCCACCATAGTTGCGACCCTGCCAGAAGTGTGTAGATACAAGGGCCAAACTCACGGGAACAAAAGCGAGTGAGAGTCTGCCCTGGTCCTTGGTGTTGGTGGAATTGGAAGAGCTTGCGGCAATGCGTGGTGGGGCAGCAATTGAAGCTCTACGTTGGCTGCCCTAAGCATAAGCACAGAGAAAGTATGTCAAAGTAGCTCTATAAAGAGGATGATGCATGTTAATTATCATTTCAAACTGATCAACAGGACTCAATGTATCGGTGAAAAACTATATATTGTGCATTATCTTCTGAATAAATTTTCATTGTATGCTTTATGATACAAGTTTGAGACTATTTAAAATAGGAATTAATGGATCACATATAGAGAACAGAACATTAATGTTTATTATAAACATAAACCATTCATGTCAATAATTTTAACATTTGTCTCTTTCTCAAATTATTATAGCAGAGATTATTATTATGTACATTTTTATGTTTAACTAACTCTCCTGTTGCAGACAGTAATTTCCACATCGAGAGAATATTATTATATTCCACATTTATATTACCATAAACAAATTTTACTATTTTGTTTAATCTGTATTACTCAAATTAAATACAGAGAAAATAAACAATTAATGTGATGAGAAAAAAGAAAATTAATTTCCACTGGTCTAAATTAAAAAAGATTCAGTGAAATTTTCTTTGATTATGTAAATTTTTGAATTATTTTATTATAGTGAGAATCAAGTCCTGCTGATTGTGATATTTCTCTGGTTAAGTAACCCCAATATATTTTAAATGCATGTGTCCTATCGTTAATTATTCAATTACATGCACAAACAGCTAGAAAGTCATAAATAACTGTTTTAACATCATCTTTTAATGTGAATATGACAACAAGTAATAATTTTATAATTATGTACTTTTTGATTTTAGAAATAATTGTTATAGAGAGTTCAAAAATTAAGTTTATATAATGTGAGAGTATGATTTTCCTCTGGTGACGATTTTTTAAAAACTATGTGAATACTCATGGAAATGCAAATTTAAACACTTTACTGGATGAAACTGTATTTACCAGAACTACCACATGGATTTTCATCAGGTTCCATATTATATTAACACACCTATTATAGAATGGGACTAATTTACATTGTCAGTTTCATCACAACAATACAAATAAATGTGCAATGAATAAAAGTCATATTCACACAAAAACTTATTTTCAGTAATTGTTTTGTGAGATATATTTCCCCCGTATATACCAATGTATTCTGGGCTTACAACTTGGTAATGTTCTAGTTGCAGGTGCTAAAACAATGCAATTAATTGTTCTCCATTAATATCTATTAAATATCATTGCTTGAATTATGAGAAAATAATTTGATTAAAAAGGTTATTTATTAATCGTCAGTCATGTAGGATTTTGTGTCTAGTCTGAAGCAGTTGATAGTGGTGGTATAAGTTTTCAGTTTAAAGTTAAAATAATTCTAGATGTGACCAGTTGTATAACTTCAATATGCAATAAATAATTTAACTGCACTCAACATATTTTTCTCCTGTTTATTCAAAGTTTATTTAAGTTATTGTCCATAAATTATTATTATTTTGTTACTGATTTGAAGGTATAAATGTTCATTATTCCTTCATAAAAAAGAAAGAAGGAACAACATAGATGGGAAAAACATGAACAAATACTAGCATCAACTAAAATGACAGAAGATAATTAACTGTTCAGAGACAAGAAAGGAATGAAAGTAATGAAAGTACAAAAGAGAGTGTTTTAAAGCAATGAAATTATGACTTCCTTAAGGGAAGAGAACTCACTCCCCTGTTGTTCTTTTATATTGGTTTATAGTAAGAAATTCCAGTGACAGTGATTTAGTAAGACCTGAAAATCATTAAACAAAAAAATAAAAGTAAATTCATTATGAATAAAAGGTTTGGAAACTTATAGTGGAGTCACTGCACAATAATATGAATGAGCCATGGTGGCCATACCCTACACTTATATTTTTTTATTTGAATGCCTTTTAGGAGCTCTCACTACCTCAACTACTGACTCCAAAGTTGCAGAGTCATTAGTAGTTGAAGATAGAAATAATTACTCCCAAAACATGTTCTAATAAAAATACGCAAGTGGTGGGTGCGATCGACATAACTCATTTCATATAGTACTTACATATTTTATCATTATATTCATGACATGGCATTTACTCTAACTGTACAAAAATTATGGAATTGTAATATCACATTAAGATTGACTAACACATTAAGATTGACTAATTGTAGAAGTGATACTCTTTGAGTGTGTGCTAAGATCACACCCTGCCATGTTTGGAGATATAAAGTTTCCAACTATATCACTGTTAAGGAATATTTTGTGACAATATTTTGTTCTAAAATCTAGAAAAAAATTGTATTATTCATGCATGGTTAATCTATGTTATAATAGGTAATAACTAAGATTGGAAAGAACTGAGGCAGACTGTATGCAAAGAGTCTGTACTCATGCTTCTAAAGGTTTTGTGCAATAATAAGAGCTGTGCACCCAAAAAGCTAAACCTGACAAAAGTATAGAACATTCACTCATTTATGAAGTATTGTATTGGTATGATGCATATTAATGAAGGGGATGTTTTTAAAAAATCTATCCATTTTATGTTTTTCTCTGTTATAGATTTTAGTCAAGAATTTTGCATTTTTCTAAGTGGAATTTCATTATTCTGCATGATAATGTTTGCTCCAGAAAAATAAAACCACTATTACACCTCACAAATTTCATATTAAGATCATTTCCACGAGATTAAAACTCAAAAAGTACTGTTTAACAAATTTATCTATTGTAATACATTGCTTGATTTTATATTAATCCAAAATTTCAAGTACGCTTCAATTCTGAGTTACAGCAAAATTTAAAACATTTTTACTGTGTAGAGAATTAAAGCAAAAAAGAATAGCTTGTATTTGAGTAGAGTAAATTAAGTTCTGCTATTAGTAGTGTAATGGAAAAAAACTATAAGCAATAAAAAATAAAAGTTATGAGGCATAAAATAATAATTATTTAATTTTATTATTGAAATCAAAAGCTACATCACTAAAATTAAATTATTTTTAAAATTCTAAAAATTTGTTTATATTTATTACAATTTTTTACAGTAGAACTGGTGTAATGTTGATTTTTTGGAAATGTAGAGGGAATTTAAATTAATATCTCAAAACAGGAGTTCCACTGAACACAGGTCACTTTATCTGAAAGCAACCTATATATGAACACTTTATGCTGTTTAAAAACTATTACAGTGCTAATTATTTTTCTGAGGAAATTTATTTCCATTTTTTTTTACCAATTTAGCGGAAAGTAAGGAACGACGAACGGCAGATGTTGGTGATGATCCACTTTCTATTGCAGCTCCTGATTCACTGAGCACTCGCCTATGGAAATAAATACAATATAATTGAACTGGAGTATGTTACTTGCCCTTAAACATAAACATTTGCTCAAATTTATAACACTGCAAGGATATGAATCTCAAACAAATAGTCATTATGGGAACTTTATTATAAAAATTTCAACTATATACTCAATAAAACAATTAAAATGTCCAACCCATGATCATTACCATTATATCTATTTTGTAAGTTAATTGTTAGCATTTGTTTATTTGTTTGTTTTTGAAAAATAAAGGAATTTTAAATATGTATGAATATTATCATTTATGACTTTCTAGACATACCTCATTTCCTCCTGTTCAGTTCTAGCAGTTTCCAATTGCAGTTTAAGTTGATCATTGTAGTGAAGAGATGCCTCCATCCACCCTGACATTCTTGCTTCCAAACGAAGTGCACCCATTGTCTAGTTAAAAACAAACTACCTTTGATTTGTTTCTCAGTTTAAGAAGATAATATTCTCAGTTTTAAATTAATTTAAATTTCTCATTTATACAATAGTCAGATTAATCATTAATGTCATGAATAAACAAATTTTGTTATCAGAAAAAGCAGTTGCAAACTGTGTACGACATAGGAGAGCAATTAATTTTTTTACTCTTTTCAAAGTAACAATTGAAGAAATAAAATTATTTTCAGAGTAAAAACTTCAGACAATGTACAATTATTGTTAAGGTGAATGAAGTATAATATTTAGATTGATGCATCAAAATATAAAATTGTCAATAAATGTAAAGAATTAATTAATGTGAAATTTCTAGGACGAGTTGTATTGTAGATGAGAAGAATGTTTTTGTTTCATTTATTGTAGCCGATTTGTGATTTGTTCTAATAAAATAAGTATTCGACTAAATGTGACAAAACTGAATTTAAAGAAACAAAGAACTTATTAATATCATAAATTGTATTAAAAACTGTATGTATAATTCATTAACTAAGGGATTACCTCAGCTGTAGCTGCAACATATTTTGCAGCTCTCAGAACAAACTGAATTTGTTCTCTAGCTGCCCCCAAGAGTTCAACTGACTCAGCCTCCTTGCATAGGTAGTTTAACCTCTGAGAAAGAAGAGAGAGAAATAATAACTCATTCTAATTCATAATCTTAAATTCTTAAATGTAAAAAATAATTCAAAGTCTTCATGAATTGTCATAAAGTTTATGGGTTTCATTGGGTCAGGCTATGAAAATTATCTTCTTAAGATATCTAACACTTAATTGAAAATATTATTCATCATATTATTGAGAGCAGTATTCATGACAGAAAATCATGAGGATTTTCATATCACTGTATCATTCTTGTAAATGGTTCTAGTAGACACTGGTTCTTGAGTATCCCAGAAGTCTTTCAAAACCCATTTCTAATATGTAAAAACCTTAAAATTAATAAAAATATTTCAACATTACAAATTGTTTAAAAATGAAGCTATAAACGAAATTTAATCTGTTTTTGTTATTTTTTTATTATATACCGAATATATAAAAACTGTTTAGATGAAAAGAAAAGTTGCGACATTGAAAGGTTTAATGTTTTCTGTTTTTTTGCCTCCGAAAGGTGTAACCGGCTCAGTCACTTATGTCTGAATAAATGCCTAGTAATTAAATCCCTCCAAAATGTTTTAATAATTACACACTAAATTATAGAGATTCTCGATGAGTCCGTACGTGCAAAGCGCGCGCCAATTCGTCCGCTTCCGCCGTAACGTTCCGCTCCGCTTGCTCGCGCAGCCGCGCCTGCCGCTCCAAACGCAGGGGCAGCGTCTGCGAATCTGCGCGCGCAGCCAGGGCCACGGCGCGGAATTTGGATTCCTGTTCAGCGGCCGCCGCTGCCTCACCGGTCAATCTGCTCCTGCTCCTGCAAAGAACAGAACGAGCGCTTTCTTAAAAGTATGGAAATACAGATATTAACTCTTACCTTAAAAAAGACAATTACAAACAATGGTTTGTTGTGTGTATGTATATATATATGAGTAGCTGGACATTAGCAATTGGGCAAAATTGATTGGCAAAGAGACGCTTTACAAATTATTTGTCGAATAAAAATGTTAAATATGCACGATACGAGACGTAATTAAGACGTAGACAATTGAAGAAGACTCTGGTTTAGAAATAAATGCATGCTGGAATCATGGAAGCAAGTTAAAATTAAAACAATACAATCAAGAAAAATGGAAAATACAACACTAAACTATTATAGAACAATGCTAGAGTGCTAAACTATTATAATGATATGGTACATAGAGTGCTAAACTATTTTAGAACAAAATCTAGGTAATGTCTATGTTGGGTACGGGGTTGAATAATGTGAACTGTAAATGTAAATAAAAATAAATAATTATGAAGGGTATCTCACATCGTTAATTCCTTATTCTTTTCTGAAATGATGTCATCTCTTGTTCACAATTTAACGAGGGAAATGATTTAAAATTGTATTCAAATACATGTTCGTGATCATGCACAATTCTAATGCTTTTACGACTAAATTATTTCTACCGTATTTAAGGAAGTATTTACAGTTTATGTTTCTGGAAAACGTTGGGATGTAATTCGAAAAAGTTTCAAGTAAGCACTATAGGAAATAGACGGTCTTCTTCAATTAACAAAGCAACGTATTTTTAAAGGTTCAATGTGACATATCGGAAGTAAATAAGCTCCAAAGTAGGATCCCCACCCCCCAATTTTTAGTATAGCTTGAAACAGGACTAAATGTTTTGATTAATTATTCACTTTACTCTGTTTTCGATATTTGTAGGAAACACACATGAGAAAAAAGGGACGGACAAATAAATATGAGTGAATTCAACATTTTATTAAAATTTCAGTTTAGCTGCGTGAAAAAGAAAATCACTCATTCATTTTCCAGATAAGTAAAAACAATCAACTATCGTGCATTCTCTATGTATCCAGTTAATGAAAAACCGCAGCACACTTTAGAGAACTTGACAGAAATCGTCGGGTCCAATGCCAAATTGATAGCGTGAGAGTGGACCATGGAACAATAAGAGATCACGCGATACAATAAGGCCGTATCTTGCGTGGGCGACAAACGCCAAGTGACAATTTCAAGCAACAGAAGTGTAGCGTCGCGTCGCCAGGATTGAGTGTCCTGCGTGGGCGCGCGCGCGATCGGTTGGCTCTTTAAGCAAGATGGCGCCACACCGCAAACAATACGTGAATATATGTGACAGGACGGATTTATAGAGAAAAGTGTGGTTCTAAGGCAAATATGCCATGAAAACACACAATCAATTTATCAGAAAACAACAGAACATTGAATTTTAACATTTGTACTCGCAACTGTTTTTGCGTCCCAAAAAGTTTTTGGATATACAGGTGTGTTGATTTGTTCTTTTTATTTCCTTGAAAATGGCATTAACGATTACATTCCTAAAAAGGAACTAATTTGCAACACCAAAAACTTGAGTTTGGTGTGTTTTGAACTTGCACAAAACCGTAATCACTCCGTAATCACTTCGAGCTAATCTATAAAACACAGTAGCCTCAGGCGAGATCACGACGAAATTTCAAGACGTACTCGATACTACTACATTTTATTGTTTACAAATGATAATCTGTAGTATGATCAAGTAGATTGTGTGAAATCAAGTGTGATCAAGTAGATTGTGTGAAATCAAGTGTGATCAAGTAGATTGTGTGAAATCAAGTGTGATCAAGTAGATTGTGTGAAAGGAGACTATATACTACTTGTATAGTCTCCTTGTGTGAAATGTAGCGTCTGACGCGCGACAAAACTCAAGCATGTTTGAAGTTCAAGCGTCATCGAATGTCGCGCTTGTAGCATTGGTGTCGCTGTCGCTCACGTAGGACAGTCTCGTAACCACAAGCGTGATTGCATCTTGTCGCTTGAAGTTGTCGCTCGCGTTTGTCGTCCACGCAGGATACGGCCTAAGAGATGCAAAAAAGTCATGAAACGTTTTACAAAAAAGGCATGAAGAGTTTGGAGAGAATGGTTCAGGGAAAATGTGAACCGAGGATTGAAACCATTTTTTTTTTCAAAACAACCTGACTGGTTTTCACTCGCGGGCGTTTATCGTTATGGTAGTATGCTTTTACCATTCACTACAATTTAGAGTAGACAAGAATAGCACGTTCCCCTGAAAAATCCGAGATGACATCTTAATTAATTCAGGTATTACGAAAATTCGGAAACATATTTCACCGGAATCACCCCTTTAAAATTAGAATTGAAAATATCCTTCCTTTGTGGGCACATGCAGATGGAACTTCCCTTCAAAATTTCAAGTTCTTTTCTCTAATATTTCTCTCTCTGTGTTGATGGATGAGTCAGTCAACTAGAATACAAGAAATTCATTCCCTTAAATTTAAAAATTTAGTTTCAAAAATTCCCGAAATTTGTCGTTAGATGTTCGATTTAATAGCGTTTACATACAAAAACCGAGATGATATCTCAATTAGTCCCCGAGATATAGTAGAAATAATAACCAAGTCGTTAGTGCGAACTGCAAAAACTTTGAAACATTTCTACGCCTTTGTATTGAAAAATGAAATATTAAAAACAGACAAACGGATATAGGTGTTTGAATCAACAACGTTTATATTCTAAACAGATACGCTATCTTAATTAGTTATTATTAATCGAGACTTTATTGAAATTACGTAAATTTGAAATTTCGCCTTAATTCTCTAATTTAAAATCGGAATTTTGAAAAATCTGGAGCCTCCTCAACGCAAAAGCAATTCCACAAAATTGGACCTCAGAATTTAAGGATCTGGAAACTGTTTATTCAAAATTTGACGAAATTAGCATGAATACGGAATATTCATTCAAGTGCTATGGATTAGTTCATATTTTTAAAAAATGCAAAAATTAAAAATATTTCCAACACTTTGATAGAAACTTACTCTGATAAATGGACACGGTTGTTATCAAAATATTTACAATGTAGAATATGAAAGGAAAAAATATATCTTTCGATCTAGTAATAAATAAATAATTTATTCAAAAGAGTTGCGTACGAACAAGTGGAAGCCGACAACCTACTTTGCACTCAGAATGTAAGCAAGAGACTATCACACCAATTCTAGTAATGTGTCTAACAGAAAACCGGAGACAGGGCTCTGAACCCCAGTTCAGAGATAACTAACACATGCGTGCCAAGATATAGTATAAATAAGAAACAATAATTAACTTAGTTGATTATTCATAATTCAATAAATTAATATTTAAATTCCTGTAGCAATAGTACGACAAAATATACACTGAATTTAAAAAAATGGCAAATGTACAAGTATATATACACTGTTACCTTGAATACGAAGATTATGAGTTAATCTATTATAAGCATGTATGTCATCTCTTCACAAACTTAAACACAACTTGTAGATGTTTCAAGGACGGCGAGTATTCTCGGAAGTCAAGAGGAAATTATTTACCTGAGGACAGTTCTGCCAAGCTTCAACTCTAATAATTCGCCGACGATTTTACAGCACTTGCCTTCTTCGGGATAATCTTCTCATCGAGCTTATTTTCTCGGGTGTGGGATTTCTGGATTTTGCGTGCGTAGAGAAAGAACGCGCTTATTAACCTTTGTATCTTTTTCATGATTTTAAGGAAACAAAATATTCTATAAAATGGTCTATTTTAATAATATGAAAAATTATTTTGAGATGTAAAAGGAAGTAATTTTTATTGAAATGTCCCAAGCGTGAAAACATTGAGAGTATCAACATGAATATTAAATAGCTCGTTCATAATAGAAAACAGACTAATCACATTGTATTTCTAACGTAATTTTTTGTAAATTCTAGTCAGTCTTCACCGATTGTCACAAATGAGGTTTGATTTTGAAGATTCGTTTCTGGACAGAGGCGGGATAGTAATCTTACGTTTCAACTACGTACTATTACTTTTGTCATTCATTTTTTAGTGCAAATTGAAGTAGAATTATGGTTCATTTACGAACTGCTTTCACGAACTTTCTCTCTCTCTATAAAGTTTATGACATATTTCCCTTAGAACAAAAACATTGATACTTATCTATTTTCTTATTATTACGTTTAGTAGATGTTTATAATAATTGAACATTTCATTTACTGCTTTTACGATACCTAATCAAAGGGTCCTTTAATGTTAGTATGACTGTGAAATCTTCGCACCGGTCCTACCTATAAAATTCATATAAGTCCCGACTGACTCACTGATTAATCAAAGAGCAGAACTCACTAACTCACTGATTAATCAAAGAACCTGTTTAAGACGACGACTTTAAATTTTGAGAGGATGTTGCTTTCGTATTTTAAGGTCTCACTACGACAATATTTTTGGAAAATCTTAAATGTCACTTTTACAAGGATTAGGCTACACTATCCAATACACGAAAACTTTGGAAAAAGAAGGTGTTTTTTTAACGACCACATTTCAAAATATCAATATTGATACATCAACATTTCCCCTTGAACAATCTGAGCAAGTATCCGGTGGATTGTATAAAAAATTTCGAGGTACTTTTTGTTGCAAAACCGGGGAAATACATGTCTTTAATTGTGATGTGTGAGAAGGCAGTGTCCTCCTAATATTTCAAAAACTCGTAAACAAATTGTCACACAAAAAGGCCCTATGTGTGTCCACGGGGTACATGGAGAGTAAAGCTCCGCAATTTTTGGTTCGACACAAGGAGATGTAACGAGCATCTCGCTACGACCGGTTTGCATCTCGCTACGACCGGTTACGTGCTAGAACACCTAGCATCCATTTGATGCAGCAACTATTAAACAGAATGCGAAAGAAACCTTGAGGGCACGACAGAAACAAAGGCTAACACATGTTGAAGCTATTCTCTTCTGCATATATCCTCCCGGAAAGATAACATCCTTTTTGTCCACATAGAAAACACACACATCCGTGGAACAATGGCTATGGTCGGAAACAACAGACTTCTTGCCGGCGTAAAACGAAGAACTCATAACAAAGTTGAACATTCCTCTTTAAAGAGAGCGAAAGAACAGAAGCATGGGATGGTATCGAGAAAGCAAGAAAGATCTCAAAGAACATAAAGAAGCGGACAATGACTTCGTCATATAACGAAATAGTCACTTAGTTCTATGAAGGAAGACTGGGAGATAAAACTTTAATTGTCGTTTTACAAAGGTATTAAAGGAAATACAAACAAAGCTATAAAGGGAATACTGTTCCCAACCTGTAGGGATTCTGCCGTGGGGAGAGAGAGAGAGGTAGGGGTTGAAAAGTTTGATGCATTTATCAAAACTCTCTTAAATTCAAAAATGTATTACTTCACTTTTAACAATACCAGTTTCTGAATTGATGAAAAGCAATTTTAAGGTCTTTAGTGCGTGCGTAATTCAATGTTAGAGAAACATTACAATACACTTGAATCTTATTATTTCAAATAAACTGTATTAAAGTAAATTGGATCAATTAAATACTCAAATTCACAGTGTTTGAATATCAATCCTTTGCGTAGTTTTCATGCAATTTATGTCTAAAAATAAGGCAAACGTAGGCATATTTTATTTTGAACAACTTGCTAGGGTGTGTCATGCTTGAATTGTTTCACAGGGGTGCTCATGCTAAAAAGATTGGGAACCGCTGAAATGGAATAACACAACGCTGATATCAGATAAATATTGGACAAAAAATATTAAGCGATTATCAATCAGTTGACACCTAAGATTGAAAAGTATAGATGGACGCAATTTATAAAAATGCATAAGACGAGTAAATAATCCAGACGATTTTTAAACAATATTTTGAAAAGGTTTAATATTATGTTAAACATTCAAACCATATCAGTATTAGAATGAACAAAAAAGAATAATAGGGGAATAATATTGTAAATCAGTATTAGAATGAACAAAAAAGAATAAAAAGGGAATAATATTGTAAAGAAATAGAAAATAATTAGAAAATGCTATTCTTAGTTAATTTAATAAAAAAATTTTAATTCATTCGATTTACGAAGTAGAATAATATATAAAAAGTAAATTATCCTGGGATTAAAAAGAATGAGGAAAAGAAAGTAAAATTTAATTCACACACTTAAGGTTCTCGACTTGGTACAATAGTAAATTTATGTAAGCCTCAAAATAATTAACTTTTACTTTTTTCTAAAGAATAACAAGCAAGCAAAAACAAAACACTCTTCTCTCTCGCGAAGCACGCAGTTCTAAAACATTTATTTTAACACAATTTTGATAGAAATACTTTAAAATTTCATAACGTAATTATATAGTAACTAACGGAATGGTCATTGCGATTAATAATAGCGATATACATAATGGCGGAGGGCTCTGAAGCTTAGGAATAAGTTTGGTATCCTTTCGTTCCGCGACATTAAGCGCGGCATCTTACACTTTATCAAATATGCCTATCAAATAAATAAAGACAAAATAGAAATAAATCCTCTTCTCTCTCTTTTATATTAATTTCACGCATTTCCCAAATTTACCTATCTCATCGGCTAAATGGGGCGCACCCCACAGTACCTGTCACGGCGCCCATAGATAATAAATACACGATTCTTATTACTGTTAGTTGCAGTTTACTTAGGTAATTGTGAATTGAAGTGTACCGCATGGATTACTTCTCGAAATTCCATAAAAAAGTGTGAGTGAAGGTTGACAACGTTGGCAAACGAAGTGGTGTTTTCTATTCCTTCTTTCTCCTGGCTTCTCTCCAAACCTCTGCCACCAGTAAATACACCATAAATCCCGAAAAACCTACTGAATCTCGAAGAGCTATTCATCGCCTGTTTTCAATAGTTCGTCAGAGCCAAGGGGACTCGTGGAGAGAAAACCCAGACAATCAATATAAATATTGAGCTATAGGATAAAAACGATTCATGGAATAACGAAGATATATCAGATTATTATTATTATTATTAATATTTTTTGCATGTTTATGCAACGTATTTGTAATTTGTGTATTCGTAACCTACACTTTAGCGCATGGAAAGTAGGAACTTAACAAGAATTTAGTTTTGTCTATGTGGTACACCTGTTTTAATACAATGTTTTATTAACTGCTAGTGTAATAAGTTTATTTCTATTTTCCCCTGATTGCCTATTACTCCACTCAATATATTACCAGTGTACAATAAGTTTTATTTACTAACGCATAATAGACTAAACACTCTTAAGTTCTAGAAAAGTAATGTAAATTTAATATAACGCACTAGAGATAATAGCACAAACCTATGAATGCAAAATATATTGACTGAATTATTGCATAGCATGCAAGATAAATAAAGACTTACGAACTTTTGATGGACGATAACGATTTATTTTGCGCTTTTTCAGAACACGACGTTTCGACTCGTGGTTTGAGTTGTCGTCAGGTGACACATATAGTAACAAAGAAACACAGCAACAGAACACTTGGTTATGATATCAAACAAATATTAACTCGATTAATAAATATTCGAGCTTTTCTGTTTCAGTGCGTGAACCCACACGTGCATGCGCATTTTTTATAAACATCACTTCAGATTAGGGAACAGGATCGAAAATTGCCTTAAATGTGCATCATTTAGCTTCAAACTTTCAAAATATTCCATATCTTCTGAGATCTAAGTCCCTCCCGCGGAAAAAAAAATCTGGATCCGCCATTGCACAGGAGAGAATGATAAAACAAAAAATTAATTTATTGTAAAAAATAGTTACAAACGACATATGTTTACGTAGGAGAAAATAAACTAAATTACTATTTGGACCATTGCATTTGCATCAAGGGTCTAAATGCAGTGTCGGAATCAATATTTTTAAAAAGCATGTTATATCAATTGATAGTGGCATTGCCATTTCAAACACGCATTTCCAGTATCTTAAGTAAATATGTGAGTTCCTTTTCTCTCGATAACCTCGGCAATGACGCTTTAATAAGCGAGAAATCGCCGCGCCGCAGGGTATGTAACCAGAAGGCGACAGTATGCGCCTCACAGACGGTGTTTGTTTGCTACGGCCCCCACCCCCGCTCTAATGCGAGCACTGCACCGAGACTTTCGCTCTGTCTGTTCAGACACTGAGACTGAACAGCGACTGTGTACCACACATGGACTTCATTAGCAGTGATCGGTCTCTCATGTAGTTTTGTGCTCGGGTCTTCCAGACTTGCTTACTCGAGCAGCTACTGTTGTGATGGGAAAATCGCTTGTAACAATCGCAAGTCAAGTCTTACCGCTTGTAAATGAGTAGTCTTGAAATAAATAAAAATTTTTGAATGAATTTTGGGAAGTATGTGTTTTTTTCCTCGCCACCTCCTAGGTAAACGGACAAGAAAACTTCGTATGCTAAGTGTGCTAAACGTCCCTACAGAACCACGTGGGAGAGGCGGGAAACCAAAAAATTATAAATATGTTATCTTTTCGGGGTAACGTAATCGTCCCCTGAGGAATGCTAAGAAAATGCCATTAGTCTAGTTATTCAGGGCTCAAAGGAGCACATGTGGAAAATTTCTGAGATACTCGATTATTTTGTGCTTCATTTTTTTGGGAATGCTGATTACGAATTTCAACTCACCCCTCGCCGAGAAAGTCAGGAAACAACAAAAATACCAAAGAAAACTTGCCACATTCTGTTTCTCTTCTATTACATGAATTTCAAAAATAAAACACACACAATTCTCTACTCGTTTTCTTTCTCAAACGTATAGTTTGCCCGAACTGTTGCTATTATATTCTCTTTTTAGGTTCTTAAACGCCCCTAAAATTTTGATAAATGTAAGAAACAACATACAAGAGGTTTTCATGGAATCAACGTGGATAGCTAGGTTTTGTTTTAAATTGGTTCTTTTAATATTTACCGAACTTTATATGGAGGCAATTGAAATAGTAATCACCCTCGAAACATAAAGGAGAAAAGTATCTGAACTCCATAAAAACTTTCAGGAAAAATTCCAAATTACTGGATGACATTGAAAATGTGTTATCTTTAACATTGCTGACATTACGTTTACAGCGGTGAGGAAGCAAAAGAGTGCATGGTTGATAAAAAGTTTCATTGATTTGATTCATTAGACAGACCCTGGAATTGTAATCAAGTGGACACTTTTCAACATCCGCATTTTTCCCCTTATTTGACCCGTTGTTATACCCTTTGCCACGCACATTGAAAGGAGCTTGTTTAATACGCACGCCGTCGGGACGCACCGTTAATTCCGCTCCATATGTATCCAAGTAGTCCAAGATAGAATTCCCTCCACACTACTAGTTCTCCCAATCATCACACGAATAAATCAAACAACCATTTATAATAATACACCAGAACAAACAAGAATAATGGATTAATATCCAAATTTCCACAATTCATCCACATAATGATGCAGTTTATGTTCATTGACTTGATAAGATAGTACGGAAATGAATTCACTCTGAATTCTTTTAATAAAAAAATAGGCATAACTTTCTTGGTTAGGTATACTGAGAAGTTGTGCAGACACATAAATGTGCAGGTCTTTCCTTGTCTACGGAAATCAAGCGAGAAAGTTTTAAGCGGGCCAAAAATTAAAGAAATATGCGCAATGTCCCCTCCGGCGTACAGCACGTGAAAGCGTATCAAGGGTTGGATATTACAGACTTCTTCCTGTAACGTTCTCTGACTGTTCTTGCTGTGTTGCGTCGAAACGCTACGGAAGTTGAAAAGAAATCTCAAATTTACAATACTTCTGAAACATTAGAAATATCCGTATTCAATAGAATAGTATTGGAGGAGGCGGCACGCAAACGAATATTCTTAAACTCGTAATACTGGTCAGTTAGAATTGCTGCTGGCAAATCATTTTTTCCACCAAACTCCCAGCACGCATAATTAAAAATAAACATGACTGCGGCTGACAGTAGTGTTCAGTTTATTGAGGATATAATGCGATGTACGTACTTATTAAGTAATTTTTTTTCACAAGGTTCGTTCAGTACAAAAATTAATAAAGTTCTTATATCATCTCCCATGAGTAAATATGAACAGCCAAAATTGCTTCAGAATTAATATTGTTACAAAATTTTTTGCTAAATGGGTTAAAGAACCACATATATTTTATAATAGTTGTGATCAGCTCTTTATCCAACACTCCTCTGATTTGTATTATTAAAAAATAAGCCTCCCTCCTAGGAATGTTTTATGTCGTGCTTTTTGACTCAGAAATATTCGGTTTGCAGAATACTGTTATAAGATTTTCTGCTATTCGATTTTTAAAAAAATTTGTGTTTGACAAATAATAATAAATTTTATTGTCAAAAAAGCAGTACAAACTGCGTATGACCACGTGGAGGACAATAAACTAATTTACAATTAGGAAGCAAGCAAGGACCATCCCATCAATTCCGATCAAGCGCCCTAAGGCAGAGGCGGATTCAAAAATGTCAGCAAAAATTCCTAGATAAGATAAAAAGTTAGCTGCGAGTTATAATACTAATAGAATGTCAATATGTTTGTAATTTAACGCAAAAAATGTACATATACAAATTATTATCGAACTATAGATTATTCTGAGTACAGTGTTTAAAAATCATAAGATTTGAAATAACACTAAATTCACGATTTATTGTTACAATAAACACGCCCCTGGACAAAAACCTAGAGAACCTGTATAAGAAATCCGCCTCTACCCGAAGGAAAACGGGACATAGTGTTAGTTTTTAGGTAAACTTGATTTTTCACATTTACAGCTAACTTTAAAGTAATGTTCACGTACATTTCTCATATAGACACGGTAACATCCCCAAAACCATCATCAAATACAGATTATGATACACAGATTCTCCACAATTTTTTGTGATAATAATCATGAAAGGAAGGTGCAAAAATAGAAAATGCTAGCAAGCTTAATATTACTTCATTGTTCAGCACAGGAATGACGGAAAAAAGGTTTGGTGTAATTAGCAACAGTGAAAGTGTTGAACTATGTTACGATGAGTATTCATCTCACATCAAATTTTTTCCTCTATGAGTATTCTACGTTATCAATAAGGGTGGGTACCTTTTTCTTACAATCTTTTTAATCAATTATTTTGATTGATATGTGATATTAAAAAAATGGATATCGAAAGTTCATACTGTTATTCTAATGACAAGTTTACTATGAATGGATACTATTAAAGGTGAAAAAGGAAGGTGAAAACAAAATTATTTTTCATGGGAAGGTCAAATTATTGTTTTTCGTGGAGCTGGAAAGCTGTGTGTTCTCGAAACTCACTTCCGTGAATAGTGGTAAAGAAAAGTGCACTGTGGTAGGTAAGACAGGAGTCATTCCAAACAAACCTACTCTACAAAAGTGCTCATCAGATAGTGGGACGTGTTTGCTCAAAATCTTTAATTGCCTGAGCTTAATATAGAATTTATATAGAAAGCTATGTTGAAGAGATTCTCTCATATTAGTGTTTCAATGCTTCAGAGAGCTTTTCAGAAAAGATTTCAGAAAGATAAGATCCATCTGAATTAAAAATATACACAAACTTTGTAAAATTTGTCATACAAAAATTTTAATACTCAAAATTATTAAAACTTTTATTATATACTAAATATTAAGTCCTATTGTTTCAAGTTATCATGAAACAGTTTGTAAGAAAAATATTGACCTTTAAGTGGACCTTCTTTTAATGAAGAATATGATACATCAAAGAAAGCTAAGCATTTTATGAAGTAGGTTGGAGCAACAATGACACAATTCATGCATAATGTGTTTCATATCCACTCATCAGGGTAATTTAGGAATGTTCACGTATTTTGGAAGATGTCGCCTTTCTAAATTTGATTTCTCCGTTTACATGGTTCACACAAGTTCGCCATAATTCTTGATTTCCTCAAAATAATCATAATTAACTTTGAAAATATCTAAAATTCCAAATCAGTTTGGAATGAATGCAAATTATAGAGTTAAGGCGCGTACGTTTACATTCACCGCGCAATTAAAATTTTACCCGAGATCGAATCATTTC
Source organism: Laupala kohalensis (assembly GCA_002313205.1). Taxonomy (NCBI): domain Eukaryota; kingdom Metazoa; phylum Arthropoda; class Insecta; order Orthoptera; family Trigonidiidae; genus Laupala; species Laupala kohalensis. Next base: position 57,948 of record NNCF01127329.1, read on the forward strand.
GCAATTTTTGGATAATGGCGAAAGAAGCACCACATCATTCCAAAAATGTTTCTATCATCATGTCTACCACAAGTAGGTCAGGGGCTAAGATGGAATTATGTAAATGAGCTAATATCTTTACGAAAATATTGGGGTTAAAACACTACAGTCGCGTACCAGCAGACTGGAAGATGTGACGAAGGAGATGAAGCAGATGTCAAGTCACCCTCTTCTTTTGCACGCGCTTCTTTGCATTTGGGAAGAGTCCTCCGAGTGTTTTCCCAGACTCTTGAGTCCCTATGAAGAAAATTACGCGTTTCATACATTTCCACTAATTTTTAGAGATAATATGTTTGGAAGATTATCCATCTCAACGTCCAATATTTCAAGAGGAGTAGATTGTAGACAAGGAACAAAATATTGCACATGTTTCAATTTTCCCAGAAGTGATGAAAAGCAGTTTTGAAATTTCATCGTATTAACTTGTTGATAAAAATTAAAATTATAACATTATACATTCTCGCACCGAAGAGATAAGAAATTGTTCATAAACACCGAACAATGCTACTCGCAGAAGTTGATGTAATTACTCGTACTTGCATGTTTTTAGGGAACTGCTGATGTACACGAGGATAAAGGATGTTAGAAAAGAGGAACCTGTCACCGAGTAGTTCCGCTACACTTTAAGTTGTGTGGAAAAAAATAAACCGTAAAACCGCAATTTGAGTAGTTTTCAGCATTATTTCCATCAAGTTTTACTAAATCATAATTTATTTTAGAAATTATACGTTATTCTCATTTTTTCGAAAGGGGCAAATAGGTCAAACGCGACAGGTGTGTGATACTTTTGAATTCTTGTGATGTAATATTATTGTTTCAATCCGATTTCATCTCCAGCAACACGGGAAGGCGAAACTGGACAGGAAATTGAATGACAGATGTTCCGAATCAATTATAGAAGTGCACGAGTGAGCGAACAGAAGAATTCGGGTCTGTTTCTGTGGGAAACGGACAAATTGGAAGTTGGCGGAAGAAGGAAAATTTTCCTTGCTAATGTAAATAATTTAATGTGTTGTTAACTGTAATGAAGGTTGTTCACTGAGATTTGGATGAGAGATCCAAATTAAGAGGAAAGATAATATTTCTCGAAACCTTGCATGTGACATTGCGACCTTACAGTATCCGAACTATAAGGTTCCGATATACATCCAATGTTTGAAATTCTTTCTTTCCTCTTTACTTTGATGTCACATCCAAACCTAGGACACTCATATCCACAGTGTACGAAAACAGTGTACAGTTGAAATTTAAAGTAAATGATCATTGCGGCTATCTGTTAGTCGATTGTTGCGTTGGACATAATATTCATTTGTATTTACGAGAATGTTACTTAAATCGTGTCTTTAGTTGGGTTTTATTATTTTGGTTTTGAAATTATAATTGCTCAGCAAATAGAGAGCTGAAATTGCATACTAATCTCTTTACTTCAATTAATTAAAAATTAATAATTGTAAAAAAATGAATATTAAACACAGTTTTAAGTTCATATTTTAAGTTCCTCGAAATAATTTTTGTTAGTAAAAATTTTACCGCTGTGAATATCTTTTTCATGCGTAAGTTATATATTTGTTTTCATGTTATTTCCAACATTGTTTGATATGTACCGTAGAATTGGTTCTAAACTACAGTAGTATTCACAGGACTATAAGTATCCTAACGATGCAAATAGAGTATAACTTAATATATGTATTTACGTATAGAAAATTACATTTTACACGTTTTATTGTATACAAATTGTGATACGTACAATATCGTCCCTGCATTAAATATCATAATCGACATTATTTATGAAGAATTGAAGGAAAGAGAAAAAACTTAAAAGAGGAGGGAGAATAATTTCCTGCCGTTTTTGCCACACCAATATAATAGGAAATAAAACTTTTGAGTTAACTGAATGTTGAGCAGTAATGTTGTAATGATCGAGAAAAGAAAGATGAGATATTTAAAATTTGTCGTAAAAATTATGTACGACTTTCAGCTCGTAAAAAGTGCGAATTCATTAAACCCTACATGTAACTCCAAGTAAAAACTAACGTGAAAGTAGTAACCCATTTAACTTCTTCTCCAAGTTGTTTTCTGCATTACAGATGGACTTATATTCCAGCCGTTACTGGGTTACATTATAATTATGAAAGCAATTGTCATGTGGTGTATTCATAGTATAACAAATAAGTAATCCTATTTCCGATGAGTTGAGGTTCAAGCTGCTTCATAAGAGTATTTTCGAGTAGATTGCCCGAACTCCCTTCCTGCTCTAATCCGGAACTCTGAAGCCGGATGCCATGTTAATTGCAAATTCTGTACAAGAGCCAACAACACAATGCCCTCGATAGCGGGAGAACGAAGCTACGAGATACACAACACTTGAAGTACATGCTTTGAATTATATTAGCTGACACATTCCGCCGAATATACACTACTTACTAAAAAAAAAGTTTGGTTAATATTTTCCTCTTTACTGATCGTCTTATATTATATAAAATAAACAGGGTATGCGGTTGATAAATTTTATAGATAGTTCACACATATCAAAAATAGTTCACATATTACACATCACTTTATTTACTCCAACGTTTCAACACTGATCAGTGTCTTCATCAGGGCATCTTAAATCGGTGATATACTCCTCAAATCGGGAGTTGGTTTTTATAGTTCGGAACATAAAGATTGAAAAGGTGAGGAGTATATCACCGAGATTTTACAAATGTACATGAGTAATGACTTGATGTATATATATTTTTATGGTAGATGGGATGTTAATTGAGGTGTGTAAGACGCTCTGATGAAGAAACTGATTAGTGTTGAAACGCTGGAGTAAATAAAGTGATGTGTAATATGTGAACTAGTTTTGATGGTCTATAAAATTTAGCAACCGCATACCCTGTTTATTTTATATAATATAAGATAAATTTTGTTGCACCAATAATATCGAATTTTTATGAATACATGGGTGACAATTTCAGATTCGAGTACGTAGTTGATAAAGAAAATTAATACAAATTTTGATTGTGGAACTATACAAAAATTATTTAATTGTACATTAAATAACTATTTAGCAGCATTAGAATATTCATTCAACCCTCCTTTCTTAATGAGTGAATCCATGGAACCACTCGCACAAATAAGGAGATCCAAAAACGTCGTGAAGTTTTTCCTTGTTACTTCTAGTTATTGAATTTGAGAATATGAGCAAACAACAGAATACAACATGGGCGATAATTTATTCAGTACCAAAACAATCATGTTTTTTCTTGAGGTTTTCCCTTGTGTTTCAAACAAATAAGACTTTCTCTCATTCATTTCATGAGGTAAAGGGTCTAACTTAATCACTTGGGGTCAGGGGTAGTGAGTGCTTTCCTGGCAATTAAATGTAAATGAAATCTTCATTCTTATTCAGCAAATACTAAAAATGCTATTATCCCTATATTGACTTGGTTGTACACGGGGAGATCTGATGATCAATGATCAAATAAATGAAAAATAAAAACCTGTACTTGATCTGAATAAACTGGAAACCTCGTTAAGTAGTCGTCTTACAACTATAATTATTTAGGACATTCACATACCTTGTTACAAAATGTTTGACAGTGATGGAAAGTTAGTTTCTTATTTTGGTCGGAGTGAGCTGATTCCCATATGTAATTAAGAACAAAGACATTGTCAAGAAAATGGTTTTCTACTTCTACCCGAGAATTGCCTTGTTCAAAATTAAAAGTCATGTCTGAAAATTGTGGGCAAGTGTATACTTGACAAATTCCAGTTGGATTAAGCAATAAACTACAATTTTTGAAGTACAAAATAATAGTTATATTAAATCATAAATTATAAAATTGTGTGTATAGTGTAAACCCAAATTCGGATAAATTTAAAAATGATTGTGCGATATAAGGAAGATTTAGGTCTTTCTATTTTGCCTTACGTTGTCTTTTCGTGAAAGAACACAAGTTAAATTATCGACTTACCACAAATGGAAATAAACAATGATTTACTCGATCTCAAAGTTAGACAACTGACCACTCACTAGCCCCGAACGGAAGTTTGCTTTTTTGAACACAGTACTTCTCTTCATGGTAATCTCATTGAGAACAGTAAGTCCATATCTACGTTTTAGGCTCACCCCATTCCTATCCTATTCTTCCCGTCAGTGAGTGGTCCCAGAGGTTTCAAATGACCAGAACGTGATAGTTCCACCCTGAAAATATTTGATATGTCGAATTTAACGCTTGTTTATAAATTGAACATCCTACCATTATAAGGTGCGACTTTTGATTTATTTCCTTTAATACCATGTACTAAGCACACGACACACCAGTGTGTATTCAAATAAACTTGTAAGCTTAGTACGAGTACAAGCATGGCTGGATCTACCTGCTACAATATCCCGCAATGCCGTGCCCGGACGTCGGGGGTCATCACGATAAACTTCGCATAGTTTCAGACACAATATCAATCAACTGGACTATCAATTTTACCGAACATTATTTTTTACTTTCTAGCACATATTTTTATTAAAACCTTGTTTTAAAAAGTTTACGTTTGTTTTATTGTAACTTAATATATCCACTAGCACGTGATACTCACTGTGGGATGAGTCCGAGCTGCTCCAGGACTTTGTTCAGCGCCGATGGGGCAGCGGGGTCTTTGGGGGATGTGGGTGTACGAGGTGCCGAGTCTTTCCCAGTTCCACTCCCACTGGTCGTCTTCCCAGCATTGGTGGGACCAACCTCCTCCGCGCTTTTCTTCTCACTCGTTGCTGCACTGTCACCTACGAATCAATCAATTTAACCGACGGTATCAAACTCGATAATAGCACATCTCGCCAACGCGTGTGTTATCACGTGGGACGCAAAAGATAGATTTATACTGCTCGATCCAGAATTATTTTAGATGAGTGTTTCTTCATTACTTCCACGTTATTATTATTAACTACCTAGCATTATTATTCCCAATTCATGTGGGGTCGGCGAACGGGGATGGATATGATGCTTCGTTTTATGTAGCTGAGGAGTACTGGGGTGCCGGATGCCCTTCCTGCCGCACCTCCCCTGAAGCGGTGATTATGAATGAAATGGGGGTGAATGATTATGAGTGAATGTTGTAGTGGAAAGATAGGCAGGGGAAACGGGAGAACCCCGAGAAAGTCTTTCCGCGAACACCGCTCCGTCCACCGCCTCGGATTCTACTTGGATCGGACCGGGTTTGAACCGGCGCGTTAGGCACTACGCCACGGGTCGCCCTTCTTTATTACTTCCATGTCTACTGCAATAATAGAAACATTGAGACAATAGTTGATACCCCAGAATTACAGTTCAGATAGAGTATTATAATCATACTGATAAGTTACGTGATTATTAAAAAACAGGTGGCAGAAAGTTAATAAGATATAAATAATTACAGTCATTTACATAAACTTCTGCGTCAATTTCAGGTTAACTTCTCACTGGGTGTGAAATTATGCTAGAGTATTCTATCTGTGCATTTAATACATTCTTGTAAACATCGAAAAAACTAGGAAAACACAAAAAAATGAGAATAATAAAGAGGAACAGAAAAATCTGTCTTCCAGAACCCCGATGAAAATGAAGTCTTCCTCAATGAATGATCTCCAAATACAAAAGTAACATGCCTACAAATGACGGGATGTGCCTCGGATGATCCCTCAATGCTGCCTATGTGTTCCCTCTGTGTTTCTGAGGCAGTTTTACGTAATCGAGTGTGCCTCAAATGTACTCGTATAGAGGATTTCGGAAACAACCGCTCGAATATTTCCCGAACCGTTAATATGCTCGAGGTATATCCGCTTACGTAAGTCAACCTCAGGAACACTCTAAGAACACTTGCGAGGCAACATTTGAGAGGATTCGCTCCGGTCATATCCTGTCATTTGTAGGCGATTATTTTGAATTTGGGGAACAGTCCAGCGGCCATTATCTTGAGATAAGCTCCTAGTTTGGTGAACTACAGGCACACTCCAGGCACATTTCGTTATGTTGTGCACATAATTTTCATCAGGAAATCGAGTAATTTAAATTTAAAATCATAAATACAATTTCAAAATGACTCTTTAATGTTCATAAATTATTAGTTGGGTGTATTTTTTTCTTCTTTTATAAGCTATTGTTTGAGAGAAGTTCTGATCATAAAAATACTCAGGTATTGTAATCTCCACAAAACATTTTAAATAAAATATGGTGTCTGGTGTCGTTACTGATGTTGAATTAAGTGAGCAATTCTAACGAAAAAACCAGTTTTTAAAATAATTTCAAGTCGGTTTGTAAATTACATCACGACAGGGAGACCGCACAAGGTGCGAACATTCCGAAGCGCTAACCTAACACGAAAGGAAATATTAACTCATTACTCGGTTTTTGGTTTTTTTTCCATTTCCAGTGGTGAAAAAATAATTTTAAAAAGTCGATTCTGAAAAAGTCTAGTTATTAATTGAGCTGTCATTAATTCATAGGAAATTGAAAGAAGAAATGACCAATGTGTGGAGTATATTGTTGCTTTATCAGCTGAAGAGNATTCATAGGAAATTGAAAGAAGAAATGACCAATGTGTGGAGTATATTGTTGCTTTATCAGCTGAAGAGAAAGTGCATAGAAATATTTACTTCTATTAAAAAAATACTTTATACTTAATACTGGTGAGAATGTTTTTCGAATGGCCAAATATAGCATAGACTTTTGGAAAATTATTATTTCTTTTAATTTACAAGTCCAGAATGGATTTTGAATTTTAAAATATATTTTCATGAGTTATAATTCAAATGTAAATAGTTTATAGCCAAAAGCAGTTAATAATATAGGTACCCTAATATATGTTTAAGTTGGGCACTTTCTACTGACGAATCAGAGTAAAATTGATTATCACGTTTTTATGCAATATCATTTCACTCCCGCTTCTAATCTCTATTAGACACGAATACCAGTTAAATTTTGATCTCTTCGTATCTAGTACAAATTAACCAAGCTTTTATTTTTCAACGCTCTTGTGTTCAATATTAATCTAATTTTGCTCTGCACATGCAGCCATGGTAAATAGAGGCCGTTGATAGTAACCGAGTAAGCAACTATCATTAGGAAGATTTTTAAAAAATGTTAGATCATTTCATCAAGTACTGTTGTTTTAAAATTTCGATGTTACAGACACTCCGTTGAATTTAGTGTTTTTCTTGAGATGCTTATATCAATGGTTTTGTAATGGACGTATATAATATTCATGAATTTGATTTCAATTTAAGTCGTCACGACTGAAAGGTGCCTCGGCCGTTTAATACACTGACGAAACTGCCAACTGAGAAATGAGAGTGTTGTATAAGTTGCTCAGATGATTTCACGTGTTTATGCGCATCGCTTTCGCATCGGTCTGATGTGAGCAATTACCTCTGGCGCCTCCGTCACTGCCGCCGCCGCCGCTTCCTCCCGCACCGGCTCCCTCGCCACCGACGCTGCCCGACGCAGGCTGCGCATTGGAAGGAGTGAGCGTCTGAGAAAAACAGCAGACGATTAACACGCAAGGAATGAGCGTCTTATTCACCAGCCAGCACCACACAGTGGTATAGAAAGCTTCTAAGAGGACAAAATGCATCATTTTGTATATAAATAAATGTGCATTAACTTGTCTTCTATCGAGGAATTTAAGTGAATAATTGCACTTCAAAGCATCTTACCATGTGTATAATTGTAATAGAAATATTTATCAACTCAAAGAAAGTTGAAATTTTGTAAAGACGGGGACTAACAATATGATATAAATTTCATGAATTGTTGAGGTATTCAAAAGATTTATAAATTTGCGAACGTTTCTGAAAATTTATTCCCTCCTTCACGGTTCATACACACACAAATTGTTTACCCACTAAAACCGTACCTTCTACCGTGACCGATCTCCATGCTGGAACAAATTCATAAATCTTTTGAATATCTGACCACACCTCAACAATTCGAGAAATTTATTTATTTTTGAGATGAATAATTACTCATCTAATAATATTATAGCTCCTGAGTGAAAAGAAATGAGGTGTATGTTTTTAAAGTGTTGAAAAATATAAAGAAGTGATATTTTTATTTGAAGAGTTGCTGTAAAAATACTTCGATAGGTTTCGAAAAACTTGGATTACGTCGTTTACTGTGCTATTCCAACAGAGGTGCAAGGCAACATCACAGAAAAGAATGGGCGTTTGAAATGAAGTAATAGTAATGAAAGGAATACAGGTAAAATAATGGAGCTAATAAAATATAACATTTATAAGGAACAATATATAACGCATTTCGAGTAATAAAATTAAAATAATTTTGAAAACATATTTTTCTCATCTATTTATTAATCGACGGATCATGTTAATGTTGCAAGTTTTATTACACAGCATCACTAGCTGTTTTGAATGACTTTATCCCTTCCTAACCAGCCTGAGCTAAATATAGCGACAGTTCAAAATTGGAACGCTCGTCATTCCTTTTAATATATAAAAAAGTAATTTATATTTGTTCGACTGATACGTATGGCACTAGTTGCGTGTTCTTTATATTATCAACAGCTGAGTAATCACTTCACTTTTTACTCCTTTTAATAAATAAAGAATTTACATGTATTCTATCTATACGTATTGCAATAGTTGCGTGTTCTTTATATTATCAACAGCTGAGTAAACACTCAGCTGTTTCTATTTTGCATTAGAAGGACATGAAGTCCCTTTCACTTATTGTAACCAATTAAGTCATCTATTTATATATACACAGTCCTCTTTATCTCTTTATGACGATATTCAAGGATCTAGGCAATTACATCGTTATATAAAGAGAAACAAAACTTGACGTAATACGTTTAAAAATAAACTACATATTTCTTTCCTTTTACATCCTACTATTTTACTACTGTATTTGAATTTATGGAAGAAGTCCGTCATCGTAAGTTGCTTTCTTTTCTCCTTCCAAAGCACTGATCTGACATTGTCCTGAAGCCGCAAAGAACTAAAGTGACTTAAGCTCCATCTGGAACGACTTGAAGGACTGAAATAACATCGTTATCAAGAGAGAGCAATATCGGTACAGAGAAAGAATAAATACATTACTGCTATGGCAAATCAAACAACGCTCGATAATTTCATCGTTATAGGGAGATTGTCGTTATAGGGATAATTGTTCTAAAGAGAGACTACTGTACCTAAAATAAAACAAACTTTTTAAAATTCCTTTTCTTAGTTTTCCATTCTCCAATATTGTTTCAAAATGAAATATTGCTTAGATTCTATTCGCGATCCTAAAGAATTCTACCGTGAAAGATTTGTTTGAATATTCGATCAGATTTTATGGGAAATGGAAGTTCAACAAAAGTTTGCAATGGTCGTCTAAGTAATGTTATCTTTCTCTCAGATCAGAAAAAAAGAAGGTATTACGGACACTATTGTACGTACGTACACACAAACTATCAAAATTAATATTTCACTTGATGTTGATGACGGCGCGAGAAAAAATATTGTCCAAAATCACTCAGTCACACGAGTTAAGCCAAGGATGCTCAACTGGTTTATGAATACATATCCGTATTTATTTACACAATTCTTTTATTATAAATTACATTAAATCAGTCATAACTCAGTCTTCAATTTCTTAGAATAATTTACTCTAAATTTAATATATTAGCCCCCAGGGGTTAATTTGGAGCTCTTTTGTGATTCATCGAATGTTAAAAAAGTTTAATAATAAATAGCTCCCTCGTGTGTTCTATAACCTTCCTGGGATAAAAACCATCAAATAATAAAAAAGTAAGTCATTGGATTTTCAATGAGTTACTATCAAACAAGACATTAACACAAAGAGACGAGTAAAGTTTCAGACTAACTTAATTGTTGGGCATTAAAATTATTTTTCGTTTTTTTCTGTCTGTAAACATGCTAGTGTTTCCCATGTAGTCATTTATTACCTTATTTTATTTGACCAGAAAAAGTTGCCCTTCATAAACCGAATTCCGACTCACAGTGCGCCGGGCTCATGGGTTCGTGGCACTCAAAAAATGTTCAGAGCGTGCGCTGAGCGATGTGAGAACATATATGAGTTAGTTAATAGGCATAGTAACTAAAAGAAACACGTAGGAAATTACTGTTTAAAAGAGATATTACAACAAAAGAAATATACCGTAATTTTTAATATAATAATTTTTATATTATTAAATTTATACAATTAAAAGGTCTTTACCATGACTGTCTGTTTGTACGGTCATTACTAATCGCAGATTTTTTTTACATTATTATACTCTAGGAATATGAAAGTAACATTCACAAAAATGTTTGATTAAGGAAACTGTCATTATAAAAATGTACTTTAAGGCATGTTAGTCTGGGTTTGATCATTATGGAAATGGCCGGTCAACTTTTTATCCACTCATAGGGATAAGTATTGTGTAATATTTTTCTCTAAAAATATCGTATGTTACAGCAAAACGTCCATGAGAAAAAAGGAACAGCTCATTTTTGACACTTAGTTTAGTTAACTGATGTTGTACCAAAATGAAGCTTAACTTGCATACTACTTCAAAAGAATGAGACCGTGAAAGTTTCGTTTCAAATCGTTCCGTAGTTTTTGCGATTTCAAACAAATTTTTGATAAGTCTCGGACAAAGTTATTATATTAAATTAGATGAAAGAAGGGATTAATGATACTATCAAATCACCAATTTTGTTAATAGCATTTTACCAGATGTTACTATGTTTACCTATATTAAAGTAACAAATCACAAAAAGTACCACAATGTTGAAAATATAAAAGCGGAAATAACGGCTGGAAATTAACATGAAATGTTGCTCGTTCTCTAATTTGGACAATATGGCTTTAGTTTAATTAGTATTTTGTTATAGTCATTATTCGACAAGGAACATTTATATTTCATACCATTATTGTAACGCAAAATTCATTGCCATCCACGACGACAATCTTCTTGAGTTTGAAGTGTAATGTAAAAATAACGATGTATGTAACAATATTATTGAAATTTTCAAAATTTAGCAGGTATCATTATTTTTTTCAATTGTAAAATAGTTTAGTAGGCAATTATTTAAATTTTAAATGAAGTTTCTATCAAAAAATACCGGTTTTTGGCACTTCGCAGGAAACTGTCAAATTTAGAAATTTATAGAATAAAAGCTGATCGTCCAATTTTGGACAAATTTTAACATAATATGTTACAGAACTTTATTTTATTATTCCGAAAGATTAGAGATATTATTCCTTCAGAAATTTTATCGTTGTTGAGGAATTTGTAAAATCTTTCTATTGTGGAAATGGAATTGCCCATTAAGTCGTATGTGGTATAGATTGCATGGGCTTGGTCTATACATTCGAAAACAGTCTTCACACTAATATGGTTAACGTAATGAAAACAAAATGGAACGTTTTTTTTTATTACGATTCGATGCGCAGTGGGGCATTAACTCCGCGACCGGGTGATACTGGTTTAGTACAGTTAAGCTGGTAAGGAGAACGCGAGGGGTTATATATATAAATTTAGCCAGCGTATGTTTGTGTTCGAAAAACTCGAAAAGAAGTTGGTCGATTGAATTGAAATTTTGACGCAGTGTTCCATTCGAATACGCGCGTTTTTATGTAACTATTTTATAGGTGTCGCTCATGTGACGGGTAAAAACTTGTTATTTGAAAATTTACGTATATAAGCGAAATACCACTCACTGACTAATCACGAAATATCAGAAACTACAAATCCTACAAAATTGAAATTTGGCAAATAGTTTCCTTTTAGGCTGTAGACATCTGCTAAGAATGTTTTTTACTACAAACCACCCCTAATTGATTGAAATAGGGGTTGGAATGTTTTGTTTGTATCCCCCACCATAACTCTTAGAGTGCCTGGAACAACTTCTACCAAAGTTGATACACGGATGACTGACTATATGAAAAACAAGTACTGTGGGGGAAAGACATCCCTTGCACCCCTAGGGAGGGGGTGAGAAGGAAATGACATGCAAAAATAATGGAAAAATCCAATATTAGATCGGAAAACATACTCTTCGGTGCCGTTGAGATGGATAAGAGCGTCCCCGGTGCCTTGTAAGTTAACAATCAGTCCACATTGTAGATAATATACCCCTAGCATCCCTGGGGTAGGTATGGTAATGAAGAACAGCCAAACATAATAAAAGGAAACCGATAGTAGTGTTGAATAAATCATTTTTGAGATCACTGAAATGAAGTGACACCCTCATTGCCAGATAAGTACACGATCATTCCCTGTAAGGAATAAACGCCCTTTGTTGTTGGTGGTGAGGAGGAGTGAAATGTAAAAATAATCGAAAATGACCGATATTAGTGTTGAGATCATAGTTTTCGGGGCTGAAGTTAGTAGTGACATTCACGAAGACGTCCATGTTCACAATCATCCCGTATAAACTCCAGCACCCCCAGGGAGGGGATGTAATGAAAAAATATCGAACATGGCATACCAGTGACGAGTCCATAATATTCGGCGTCGCTGAGTTGATTGTGAAATCCTGGTATCGTGTGAGTCTGAACTCAGCGCGCATGAAATAAACAACACTAGCACCCCTCGTGTGTGAGAGGAAATGGGTTTATTAATAAAAATAATTGAAAACTAATATTGAAATATAAAAAAAATGCATCGGATACTTAGGTTTAGGGTTGACGTGATGTTTCAACTACCAATGCCGTTATGTTCAATATGAGATCACATATGAGCACTGTATTCTTAGAGCTGGAGGCGGAAAGGGCGAGATGTAAATATAACGCAAAAAGTCCGATATTAGGGTAGCGTGCATGGTTATTGTTTATTCTCAGATGAAAAATCGTATTTCCAATGACATTATGTATTCTTTAAACCACATGAAGTGCACGACGCCCCTAGAGGTGGGAGTTGGGAAGAGCCTGACACAAAAAAATTATCAAAAATGTCCGCTATGAATGAATTTTACAAAAATTCACCCCTAAGGGGAAAATTAGTGTTTTCTTTTTTTTTTAAATTAAATTACATCAGTGAAAATAAGGGATTGATAGTACACACCAATACAATCAAGCCTCCAACATTAATGGATAACATTCTCAGTGGATACCAATGAGGATAAGAGAAAAAATAAAATGGGAGACATATTACAGAATTCACGCGAGCGAAGCTGCTGGTACTCAGCTAGTATTCTTTTAATATTACGTATTCAAATATTCAAATCACACTTTATTTAATTTCCGAGAATTTCTAAAAGTATATCGCTTCCAATTTTGGTATATCATTTATCCTTTGCAGGTTTAAATGGAAAAATTAAAAATTAAATTTATTGTTGAATTTTAGTTCTTTTTACTGAAAAGTAAACAAAATATGAATTCTACACGAAGAACCTGTCATTGAACGACATCCTCTCATGTCCATCTCCCGTCTCATCTCAAAATCGGCATGTCCTATCTTTCCATCATGCCATAAGAAACTTTATCATTTCCACGCTTATTATTGTAACAAATATTCTGCAAACTATTATCCATTTCTTTAAAAAAAAAAATTTTAAAGGACCCATTCCCAAAATATGGCATATTGAAAACAATATTTTACAATGTATGTTACATTAAAGAATTTGCATTACAAGGGAATCAACCTTTACCGAACAAATTATTATTAACGCAAAGAAAATGGAGCGTAGTTTTAACTAAAAGAGAATGAAGAATCTGTATCACAGATAGGGAAAATTTAAGAAAAACATTTTTTCAAAAACTTAGGAAATTACATTGATTCATTATTTTACGTACCGAAAGAAAGGGAACCATTTGATCATGGAACAAAATTTCTTTAAGCGTCCTCTTCCGAAGATTTCCTTCCCACAACTTTCCAAATATTAATATAAATCCTGTTGAATTGAATAGTTGTAAGCGGCATTGATGTTAACAAACGTGTTCACTGAACTCTCACAATTCAACGATTAAATATTGCTTCGTGTTTGACAAATAACCGCTTGTTATTCTAACGTCTACAAGCCATGAATAATTTCAAATAACCATTCAAATGACATTCTATTCGTGAAGCATACTGCTGGAAGCAAGAACAATATCGTTGAATGCAGAATGGTTTGAAAACACAAGGAAAGATCTGGTTTTTCAAAACCATGTACTCTATTCAGTTTCAGACCTCATTAAGATTCAGAATTTTCACTGTATTAAAAAAAAATTGCATTTTATGGAATGTGGTGTACTGCTTATTAAAATCTTAACATCTCCATCCTGATAAAAATATATTTCGATAAACAATCTGTCTCATTTGCACCGGTTGTCTTGATTTATGAAAACACGAATTTTCCGATCTTTTAAAACCACATTAAAGTAATTTATAGAAATATATAGAACACAATTCTTTATTTCAGTTTCTTCTTTCACTTGAGAGTATTCATGGATTTGAAGTATTAAATATTCAAGCAACAAATTTTCGTGTCATATAAGAAATAACGAGCTTAATTATATCTCCCCAAACACCAATAACCGCCAACACTCAAATATATCACACGTCTAAAGCTCTGATCCAACATCACTAATATCTTTTGTCCCCTTCGCTACGAATCCTCAGCTTCCGCGACGTCACAAACCACGTCAGCAAAACGTCATAAGCAGGGAGTAAAGGCATTGGCTGACACCCGCGCGGGTGGTTGAAGATTTTTCTTTGAACCTGTTCACTTTGCTTTTTGAGTCGGAAGAAATGCGGAAATAGTCTGACCTCACGGAGTCCGATGCGAACACAATCGATATCTCGCAGCCGTGACTACGCAGATCCGAGTCTATTCCCTTTCACTTTTCCACGCATCAGTCTCCTCTCGACACAGAGGCAGTTGAACATCCATCACGAACACTATCATCTCTCGCAGGATCTCAAAGTTATCCTGACACCAAGAACGTATCACGTTCTAAACATTTATTAAAAATGTTAATAAAACGCGTATAGTTCCTATTTCACTACACCATGAATATACTCGTCATCTTTTCTCATCCAAACAGTCCATACAAAATATTTAATTCTGTAGTTGAAAGATTTAAGAGAAAAAAAATCTCCGGGTTCGGGGACCTATTTTTCTCCGTAAGAGAACAACTAACAAAAAAAAGTTCTTTAAGTAATTTTGTTAATTATACAAGGTTTCTTAAGTATTTTTTGAAGACGTACATGTTATTTATTGAATTTTGATAGTTCATTATCTATTAAGAAATAAAAAAGGTTCTGATTTGCCATATTTTGAAATCTTTACAACAATTAAGAGGAAGAATGTTAAATAGAGATGAAAAGTATCGCGTCAGTAACGATAATACTGTAAAATTATGCCTATTTTATTCCAATTTTAAATATTATTGTTTTATATGTTCTTTTCCACGTTTTTTGATCATTTTAATTTTAATTCTCTGCAAACACTAAAAAGAGATTGAGATCTAATTAAGAAAAATTAATGATACTTGAATTTATTTTTTACTTTTTGATAATTTAGGAGTTATTACGACGGAAATATCAGGTATGTAACGAATTAATTCTGGAAATACCGGTCTCTTGGTTCTTCCAAGGTAAGTTTCTAGTAACTCATAAATTACCAAAAATTATGTAGTTTATGTTTTATGTCTGTGACTGTCTTGTCTGTTAGCAGTTGCTATTTACAAGACAATTATGTAGTAAACAAAGTCCCTAGAAACTCAAGATTGTGTTCGTTCATAAACGAGAATTTTGAGAATCTCATTCCTTATGGTAAGGAATGCAGCCACTTTGCGGAATCAGTATGGCTCAATGGATAGCTGGGTGGATAGCCGAGGATCTCGGTGAGGCATGGACGCCTGTCTCAACATCCAGACTAATTCCCACGTCCAGTTAATCTACTATGAAACAAGTTCCGGCTCTATCCCTGAGTTCAAAGCTTTCTGGACTTATATGCTGTCCACATCTCCTCCTAGTGCCGACGATACAAAATTGAAGTATTTCATCCTATAATCGCGATCTCCATGAGCATAAATTAGAACCTATCACGGGACAGTTTGACCATTTATTCAGATTTAAGTTAATTTCACTAAATTTTACTTGTTCCCGAAAAATGAGTTTCTACAGTTCATTTTTTCACAGAACACTCGAAGAGAAACATTAAAAAAATACATCTAAGAATCAAATATCTTAAATTATGTGGTTCATTAACCCGGTCTCATTCCACATTATCGGAAAGGGAGAATGAGGAACTATTGCTCCGTACGAATGAAAAGTGTCAGTGAGTGTAAGGGACAGACTTTTAGATCAAATGTGAATATTTAATCGAGGTGTTTCCATTCGTTTGAGGTAGAACATTCGAATTACTGGAATAACAGACGAGTATAATAATGAAGAGGTACTTGGAAGCAATAGGTAATTGTTTTTTATTCCATTCAGAACACTAAATATACCATAAAACTTATTTGGTAATATTGCCACAAACGTTCATTATAATCTCCGGATTTGCCTCTCAAGTTTCATCGAGTTGGTAGCTTTTTGCGCAATTTTTTTAGGCGCTCTTTGATGTGTTGACTTCTCATATCAGCCAAGGTTTCTCGATATAATCTCTTTTCCGGGATAAACACAATCTCACATCAACAAACATTTAAGTTTTACATCTGTATGCTATTGGAATTCTGTTTTTGTGACTTACTGGTCTGAGCTTAAAGGTTATTTTCTGTTTTCTCAAAAAATCACTTCGGGTAAATAAATCAATGAGTGCTTTGGGTTGTGGAAGTAATTCCTCGGTAATAATACAAAAATAGCGCGCGAAATGTGACCCTAAGATCTGTTGGAGTTTTGTGTACATTCAAAGCAGGCTTATTCTGGCGCAGTTCTCAAGAAAATCTAAATCATCTTTTGAAAAATAAACCCACTGGAATGGCGACAGTTGAATCAAGGACTTCACACGTATAATACCTTCAACCATCTCTTCTCCATGCGAAGTAAATGATAAAATGTTTTCAGTTAGAACCTTAAACATTTCTTTGGTTTTGTAGGTTTAGATTGCATCTTCTGTATTATTTATAACCTAACACATTCGCACACTCCTGCTCAAAAATTGAGTTCGATTGCACGTTAGATTGAATTCACATTTGTAGTGTGTTCAAATTTGGATATTACAACGTATTTACAAAAATTTCGAACTTGACGCATGCCCGAAACGTCAGTCAGAACTTATTTATTTTCACGTATTAAATAAAACAGGGAAAGTTATGCTACAATTGTATTTTTTCTCCCTATATATAACAATTATTTTTATTGAATTCAGATGTTGAGTCTGCCTTCTTCCTAGTCGACAATAGTGCAATCAGTTTTTAACGAATATCAGTCCAGTAGATCATAGTCCCTGACAATGTATTTTTATCTTAACATGTAGTTAGTTCGAAAAGTTACATAGAAAATATGACTTAAAAATGCATCCAACATGTCTCCTTTCCAAACTTGCCTTTCAAAAATATATGTGAGTGAAGAGCAGTCTGAATGGCTTGCCTCAACCTTTAAAAAACTAAAACTATATAAAGTGACGAACAATAAAATATTCAACTTTTTTCACTCAACTCGATAGTTCATTTTGGGGTCAGTAAATAAATGTTCTAAAGTCAGCGATTATACCTTGTATATATTATTAAACAAGGTAAACATTACGTGAAAGAAAAGTATATTTACCTTCTCGTATTTTAGGAGAACATTTCATTCCAAAAAATCTTTTTGTTAGAAATAAGAAAAAATAACATGGTTCCCTTAATAGATCAAAGCCATGAAAGGTCAAGTTCATAAATTATTGAAGTTTATGAGGTCATGATGCTTGGTCTTTCCTTCTTCACCTTTACCAACTTTCCCATCCTGTGGCATATAATTTGGCCACAATTTACATCTGTCCTTCACATCATAATGTCGCTTTTTGTAAAGGAGATTCACATTTTCTTGACGAAAAGTCTTTTGGGTGTTATATTACTTTAATATTAATATTGTTGAAAGTTTAACAAATCATAATAGATGACGTATCAATTTTATTACGGATGGTGGAAAAAATGTTCAAGCGGTTCCTAAGAATGTCATTCATATTTAAATGATGTGAAACAGCAAATAATTTTAAATTATGTCCAGTCACTTAATTGTATTAAATTTGTGTTTTCAATTAGTTGAGATTTAAAGAATACTCAAAGCCAAATGATTGATTTATTGAAGCAAACTAAGATGATACTACCGTATTCTTACACTACTGGAAGGTCTTGTCTTTCACTCGACAGACGAATACAAAGAAGCAGAAACTGGAGAATACTGAAGCATTCAAAGAGAAAATTATAGGACAGTCAAGGTAGCAAAATAATAGCAATACATGTCTCGACGACCTCCAATCGGAAAGATAAAGTTATGCATTAAGTAGTTGCTCATTAGAATGAGATAATCTGCTATTCCCACTGCGATCTGCGTAGAAATGACACAAAGATAAATAATGTAGTAAATTACATTCGATCTTCATGACCGAATACCCACAATAATATCTTCCAGAAATATGTATTCTTCGTAGTATTTACGAGTATAATAAATATGAGCGGCTCACCCATCAAATTGGGTGGAAATTCATGGTTCGATAAATTCAATTTATTGTTTTTAGAACCGGATAAAAGAAATTTTAGCTAAATGAGTTATGTAAAATTTGAACGTGTACCTTGATTTGCACGGAGAGAGCACCTGGGCAAAAAGTAAACATGAATGTTTCTCCCACTGAGCCATTAGTTTAGCGAGTTTCCCAGGAAAGACTGAAAATAATCAATAAAGGTCATTGTGTCTTTTTGAACCTTCTTTTTGGACACGTTGCAAATCGACAGTTAAGCTTTCTTCGTAAAAGTATGTATAGTTCATTCATGCAGTGGCGAAAAATTTATTATTCATATCTGTTGAATTTATGCTAGAGGAGTAAGCCTCATGAATATAAGAAAAACACAGTAGATTTATATTTACATAAACGAAATTAATTAAATGACCAAAGATAAATTTTTAAAATTTTCATCCTCAAAAACTTAATTAGCTTTAACATATCCGAAAATTTATCAGGAAAGGCATCTTCGTTTGATTCTAAGGGTGCCTGGGTACGAGATTTGGAGATTTTTGTTATTTACTCCATGTTACATTCGCTCGTTATGGCGTTTTAGTTTAATGAAAAAGACTTCAGGAGAGACAAAGGCAGGAGCAGATATTCAAATCATTCGGAATTTTCTAATTGTTGCTGATATTATACGATTTACAATTTGTGATCATGAATATCATCGAACCTGTATGGACAATGGTCCGCAAACGCTGGAATATTTGTTTACGCTGAAGGAAACAGATTGCGATGCAGTCAATTCTATGGTTAAATTGACTACCATGCCAGAGTGGCAAGAATCATCAAAATTGACGCCTTTCGGGTGTTTCTTCGACTCATTGCGGGAATGCTACATAAATTTTAATTTTAATTTTAAAAATAGTTGCAGACGGAGTAAGTGTGGTGAGGGAGGTCAGTTCGTTCAATCCCACAACTCCCCTCTAAGAAAAAATGGTTATACTTAAATTACGTAAGCTTAATTTTTCTCATTTTTAATAAAGAAAGATGCAAAACCTACTAACAATAATATGTCTCTTAAAAAATGTTGTTCATTAAATGGAACACACAATTTATACATCAGCGATCAAACTATTTTCTCAGATTAAATTATTTTTTATTTAAATGTAATAAAATAACAACAAATTTTAATGAAGTATTAGAATTTTCTACTATCGATTTTATGTTATCGACGAAGTAGCTAATAAAAATCCACACGACCAAGAATATCCCAAATGCACTATTTTTTTAGTTTTTAGTGTTTCATTATAAATTACATTGGTCCACCAATATTGTCTTAATTTTTCTTGTTACCCTGCTGTGACCATTCCATGGTTAGATGACACACCTCACCTTCAGATTAATCTATGCCATCACTGGGTCGAGACAAAATATTTAAAAAAACTGCCTTTTTCTCAAATATTACGATATGAATAGACAAATACTATTTTTTATTTATGTTTTTACAACATTTTGAATCTTAGTTGAATCTTTTATCCGATACACATAAAACAAATTTGCTCTAATTAGTTACATGATATCCTTATCTAGCAATTAAAACGCCAAGTTCATTCTCAACCTGAAATTCTATTAACAGACGTCGCACTTTGTTTTAATGTCATTTAAAATTCTGTTCCACTATTTTCGTACAGTGTTTTTAATATTTATAATTTACGTCTTTATTAGCATAATATTTTTAATACTCTTAACGACAACTAATAGATAAATACATTGTTTGTCGAAGCGTTGTAGAAAAGAAGGAAAGACAAAGTAATTGTTCGTAAATAGTAGTAAAGAATATTAAAAATATTTTATTACAAATTATGAACAATTTGTAGATAGTTTATTTGTTTGCCGAATCTTCCAAAAGAATATTAATTACAAACATTACGACATGAGAAAGTTACAACGAGAAGACGAAATACACACCTTTTCTCCGCCCGCAATATTCATCGTTGGTTCCACCTCCTCTTCTTTCTCCGGTGCTCGCTCGCCTTCCTCCACCTTCTTCTGCCTCTTCTCCTTCTTCGCTTTCCTCTCTTCCTTCTTCCGTTCTTCCGCCGCGGTGACGTTCACCTTGGACTCCGCCCCCGCCTCCTTGGTCGCAGCCTCCTCCTGAGCAGCCGCAGCGCCGCCGTCTCCTGAAACAGCATCCTCGTCTTGTACAGCTTCCGTTACGCTCGCGTTGCAAGGTCGACCGCCGAATTTCTACGCGGCAGCGGAGGTAGAGAGGATTATGCAGCGAGCGCAAAAGTAAATCCACGAAACAACTTTGAGCCAGATGCTTTCTGAAGAATTTTAAATGAGAAAACTCCAGGTGGATGTATAAAGTAAATTAAATTTTATGAAGAAAAGACATGCAGTTTGGAATGCCATTAAAAAGAAGGAATGCTTGCGAAGAAATCAGGATTATGTTGCCCTTGTAAAATAAATATTTTTTGTTTAGAACATTTTAATGGGAATTTCAAACTGAAAAAGTAAGGTTTAAAAATATTTTGTAATAATAGGTTTGGAAGTTTGATATGATTACCAAAAATAGGTTTTGTTTTTGACACTCAAGAAATCTAGTAATTTTTTCCTTCTATTTTTTATTTAAATAAGAAATGGTCCCCTTGGTACCAGTGAACGTGATTATCGGATAAATTGGTGTGACAAAAAGGCAAAGAAATTGCGAAGAAATTCCTCATATGAATATCATCTTTATATTTCATTTGAATTACCTAAAGGAAAATTTTACTCTTCTTTTATTAATACATCGTACTGAAAGACTCTCTTCATAATCTTGAGGGCTCTAATGACCTTGACGAGCCCTAAAGCCTCATAAAAAATCTTGATTACAAGAAAAAGCACATAATTGTATAAACGAGGTTTTGTCTGGAATGTCAAAAACGTGATATTGCTTCAAAACCATCACACGTTTTGAACAATGTTAACGTATCTTACTGTGCATCGGTTTATACATATAATAAAATCTAAAAGTTATCGAATAAAGAAATGGAAATAAAGTTTCGAAGTACAAGAAATCTAATGCTCACTAGTTGGGAATCTGCATCTTTACACCTTCGTTCTCTAGGTTTAGTGTATTACCTATCCTCAGTACAACTACTTGTATATAAACATTCATGGAATACTTATTACACATACAATTATTTTCCTTGAGACAAAATTATTCATTTAACACATTTAATTATGTTTTCCTCCTCACACATAATTTTGTTCTCGAAATCAAAATATAATTGAAAGTCATCAAAGTATAGTTAACTCTTTCATTCGTTTGAAGTCCACTAAACTGCCCGCATGAGAGAAGTAATCATTCTTCGACAGTACAGAGAATGAGAAAAAATGAAGAGATTATATAAAGTAAAGATGGTGTTCAATACGGTTATATCATTCTTTAAAACAACGAAAAGGAAATACGAGCTTGCTTTCGTAACTCGGTTCTCATCCACTAAAAGTGCGATTGAGGCCTATCCTGAACAATGAGCAATGCGTAATATCTTTGGGTAAAAAATTAAAAGGTTTCCCAAGAATCAATAAATTAATTTACTTTGCTCCATAAACGTCAATGCCCACATAATTCTTTGTGGGAAAAAAGACATCCTCTCGCCAAACTACCTTTTTATTCCTCTCGTTTTACAGAAGCGAATCGGCGAACTCAGGTTGCCAGTGATTTTTTTCTTGGGGCTTTATGGCTCGCCAACGTCAAGGTCATTAGAGCCCTGTTAGTGATTAATGGCTCAAACATTCACGAGGCATTTACATCACGTTTACGACGCACTTCATGGTGCGTATACGGACTTTATTTTCCTAATATACAACACATCCCTCACGTCCATAGCTTGCTAAATAAGATATGTGAATTTAAAATAAGGAACTTCCACGAACTGGTAAGAAATTAATAATCTCTTCCACAATATCAATTACGGTTTTTTCTTTGAAATTTTGTTAATTTCTTACTCCGACCTCTGTTTACATACCACAAAAAATTCAACTTTGATCCTACTTCCAACTCTATGAAATAAGACCACGAAAGTTTCGTTTATTACTTACATAGTTCACATATGTGATGCAAGTTAAAACATAGTTCTGCAAGGGGAACCGGGTAAATACTTGAAAGATTATCGACCATAATCATGAATTGGGAATAGGTTTCTTGCAGTTATGCAAGAAAACACAAAAATTTAATTAAAAATTATTTTTTTAAATAAAAAAGAATTAGTAGAAACGTTGGCATTATGAAATTTTTATTAAAATATAATTTCTGGTCTAACTGCAAGAAATCTATTCCCCATAAGTAGTTTTCTTCTTCTTCTTCTTCTTCTTCTT
>NNCF01127329.1:81777-101842 GCA_002313205.1 Laupala kohalensis
TTCAAACTTCTACTTCTTCTTTTTCAAACTTCTACTTCTTCTTTTTCAAACTTCTACTTCTTCTTTTTCAAACTTCTACTTCTTCTTTTTCAAACTTCTACTTCTTCTTTTTCAAACTTCTACTTCTTCTTTTTCAAACTTCTACTTCTTCTTTTTCAAACTTCTACTTCTTCTTTTTCAAACTTCTACTTCTTCTTTTTCAAACTTCTACTTCTTCTTTTTCAAACTTCTACTTCTTCTTTTTCAAACTTCTACTTCTTCTTTTTCAAACTTCTACTTCTTCATTTTCAAACTTCTTCTTTTTCAAACTTTATTCGTTTTCATATTTCATCGTCTTCTTCGGGCGCTACAGCAGCACGATCTGAATGCCTGCTCAAAACAGTCTTCCATTTTCCTCCTATTCTTAACTTTCCGTGTCCAGCTTCCAACGTTTATTTCCTTGATGTTCCTCAACCCATCATCCTTCCATCTAATTTTTAGTCGTTCGTTCTTACATGTTGCGATGGGGTATCAGACGTACATATTCTTAACGATTCCTTCATTCTGTGTTCTACATACATGTCTCAACCAGGTCAATCTTAAAGATCTAATGAATCTAGTTATGTTCCCTGATTTTATCAGATTTTTTTTTTTTTTTAATTTCTTATTCTCCACGATCCATCGTCCTGTCTAATGCGACCATAAATACTCCTCATTATTTTCCTTCTTTATACTACAAAGCAAAACTACCAAATCAACCAGTTTAATAACTAAAACTTTTACAAGATATCAACGTTGATTTTTGAGAGTGATAACCCCTGCAAAATCACCAAATTCATGTGAGTTAAGCCACGAGCGCTCATCTGGTAAAAATAATTTAAATTCATTAAGAAGAACTTAAAATCTTTTAAGAGAATGTATTTTCTAAATCAGAGTGAGTGTAATTTGGTATTCCATTCATGTCTCTCTTACTTTTAAATGTTTAGCAAAACAGCTCTTAATACCTTAAATGCATTCAAGTTCAAAGTCTTGCAAAAAGTTTTTTCATTTTAATCTAAAAATGATTCAATACATTTTATTTTTAAAACGTTATTAATAACAGAATAAAAATGTAATTGTGTGTAAAACAATTTAAGTAAAAATTAGAATATAGTGATGGTTGTAAAATTAATATCATAATTTACAATGCGTTCATTACAATTTTTGTATTGAATATAAAACATGTTTTGTCGCAATTTATGCCATCTCCTGTGGGTCACAATACTACATCCCACGAGTTAAATACAACTTACACTGCAGATGACGAGTATTGCATAGGTCAACGTTCGAAATATAAATTGTGAATGCATATTTCGTATTCAATTATACAAGTGGATTTAATTAATACATTATGACAACATGTGTACTACAACTAGCTCTGCCTTTCATTCTCGTAATGTTAAGGGAATGGTCAATAAACTGTCATGCACTTTGAGACCGGTGCCTCGGCAACTGCACTTCATTGCGGTGATACTGGTTTCCCAGATCACGAGTGGAGTTCTACAGTTGCCCTTAGGCATAACGTAAGTATTCTCTGGCTCAATACTAACCAAGACCAACTTTCTTTCAAAATATGTAACTTAATCAGTGGTTTCCTTAATATCAAACTTCAAATTACGCCTGACAGACGAGTTGACTCATGACCATTCTGAGAGATTTCCGGTTTCAGCAAATTTTTATGAGAAACAGAATAATATTTAGTAGCCAGAGAAGTACAAATTGTGAGATGTTTCACTTTCCGATCACTGGCGTACAGAGAGCAGTTGCAGAGTTGAAAGCTGCAGAATAAAAAATAGAAATACAAAGAATTTCTAAAAAATGTAATTTTAACATATTTTTAAAATTCTAATAAAATATCATATATATATATATATATATATATATATATATATATATATATATATATATATATATATANAACGCCCTCTGTTAAATAACACGCAACAAACAGAAAACATACTTTTACTTGTGTGACTTGCATCACGGTTCACGCACATATGGTATTCAGGACCACACTAACGCGAACGCAAGTAACTCGTACTACCCTATTGCCAGTCACTTGCCATGCCTCAAAAACCATAGTCACGGACGCAGATTTTATAAAAATTATTCTATTTTTAGTTTTATTCTCTTTTTGCTGTATTTTTCCTAAAGTGTTATATTTCTCTCCTAATGGAGGTTACTAACCTTCAAATTTAGTTAATACTTTGAGCTTATATGCGTGATTTAGTATAAAAACTTTCAAACGAGCTATAACACCCACTCAGGTATTAACGGTCCGTGAAATGATGCTTAAGCGCCATCATGGCAAACGCGCGGGCGTTTTTATACAATGGCGAAATTATCATGAAGGAATCAAAATGAAATAACATATTCTATTATCTATAAAACAAAAACTCATTTTAGAAAAAAATATAAAATTGTCAAATTCATTTTATTAAAAGAAAATCCTTACTTACGTACAATCGTCACCGTTTAAGGAGTCATTGCACTGTCGTTTAAAAAAGCCCATTATAGGTTTAGACTTTTAAAAAAAATTCTGTAAAAAAAACAGACAATATTCTATTTGAATGAATTAAAATGTTAGAACTCTACAAGTTAAGTTACGTGGGTTAAGAAGTTTGATTTTTCGTGTTGAATTTTGATTTGCTAAATTAAATTTGTATTCTGAAAAAGAAATTTGTTTATGACTTTCATGTTTTATAAAATTATCCTAATGAATATATTATTGTGTCCAGCTCCTTATTTATCGAACGGGAGGTAATAAACAGCCTTTTTAGTAATGCCCAAGATAAGATTTTAAAAAGGTGTTATTGACATGGAAACTATAAGTTATATCTCACTACTAGTATTATTCAATTCATAAAGTTATGTTAAATCTTTACGTAGAATTGTGTTTTCAATTTAAGCAGTATTTACAGAAGAAACAATTTAAAGTTAAGTGAGCGTTAATTGCCCGAGGTTCCTTAGATCCGTTTCAGGGTAAATCGTCATTTATTAAGCCACATTCTTCCCCTTAAAATAAACTTAATCACAAAAAAGATAGTACCATTGAATGTGCCTAATTGCAAGTACATTATAAACTCACGACGGTTCAAATTTAATTTGTATTTTCAATCAAATTATGAAAGAAATAGTATATTGTTTAAACGTAATATTAAATAGAACAGAAAATAATCTTCGCAATGCCACATGATTTTAGCAGTTGGTTGTGTATATCGTCATGAAAAAGGAATATTTACCCAAGTTTATCTTTTAGAATTCATATAGAGGTTGGATTCTAAATTAACTCATTTCCTGTTATCTACATTTACCAGCAACACGTTCTCTTCGAACTCTTCACGTTGATTCTTATCTAATACATTGTGTCGTGTACAATATGCTCCAAAAGAGAAACCAACAATAAAATATTTACATTGTTCGGAGAAAAGGACATACATAAATAAAAGTTTTGCATTTTCATTGTAATTCATGAATCAAGAACCAATGTCAGAGAACACAGTGGCTCAACTTGGCCGAAAATTAATACATGGGGTCGCTCACAACATACTCCACGTACATTATTATTTTCTGAGAGTTCGTCAGGATATGGGAGTAGGGTCACTTAAAGAAAATGATGAATAGATAGCATCAATAAGAAGAGAAAGGCTTCTCTTCTGAAGTCGATGACGAAATGTGAATAACGTAGCGTTGAAATTAAAGGAGAAAATAAATTTAGCACCATTCTCCTTTTAATATATAAAAAATAGATTTAAAGTAATAATTCAAAGAAGTCTCAAAATTCCGGAAACTAATAATGCAAAACCTTTAATTTTCTGCTTTTCATTGAAACCTTTGTTTAAAACTGACTGCTCTCAGTTAACTAAGTGGATATTATATGCGAGGAACCAAATAAAGTTTTTCATTTGAATGATGAAATCTGGAGTAAACGTCTTTTTTAATTTACCGCTATTTTCTATTAATAAATTTTACAATAACATATTTTGTAAGATATGTCTCTAAGCCTGACTTTACGTATGTTTTTTTCGTACTTCTCATGCGGTTTCCTGTTTCTCATCGGGTGTTGATTGTGCCTCTCAAATGATAGATCAGCAATTTCCTCCGGTTTTTAATTTCCGGCAATTAAACCATATACATAAAGTAATACATAAGTTTGTTCAAAAAATAATGAAACCAAAATAGTTTCCTACAATATAAGGTATAGTTGAATATTAATAGTAATACCTTTCTTGGTTTATACATGGCAAACATTTGTCATTTATTTTGATCATCCCACTTTCAAAAGTATTTAAGAGGCTGATTTCTGTATCGTACTCCTGCTACATATTCTTCCATATTTATACCATATTTTTCTTTCAATTCTTTATCCAAAAAATGTAGGTTGTTCATTACTTTATAAACCGAGTGCATCTGGTATCGTTATATTTTCTCTCTTACTTATTCTTGAAAAATATCATTATTTCTTTTATTTCCTATTCATTTAAGTTTTCTCACCAAATTTAAATTTTCTCACTGAAAGTAGATGTTAATGAATTTTCTTCTATCCGTTCCATAGATATTGCAGTCACATAAAATATGGTTCGTGAACTCTTCACTCTGTCTACACTGGCATAAGATCTTGACACATTTCAAAGCTTAGGTTTTCGATTATCGTTCATGCTAAAGTCGACAGATCAACGAAACACATCATTGAATGACTGACTGAAAACGTAGCAACATCAAATCAATAAGTTTACTCACATATTAGAATAGTCAAATCGATGAGTTATCAGGTACGTCTATCTCCATCAATAGGTTTTCTCGGCCCAACAAGATTGGTCGAAAAACCATTCGAGTGAAAAACCACAAACACGTTTGAAACCATTTCTCTTCCACAAGTTAGTTCTAAAAATTTGAGAGCAGTTATAATCCACATGATTTTTCCACCCCATCTTTTTCTTTTCTTTTATTCAATTGCATTTCATCTGATTCTATGCAATCCTACCCATAATTCCCTTCAGTGAATGTTTGAATAGGTTACGTATTATTTTGGAATCACTACAGCATTTTATTTCTAAACTCCATTTAAATGAAAAGTGATCATGGGGAATTTCACTCGTAACTAATGTAAATTATTATCAAAGTATTTATAAATCATCATCAAACTACGAGTATTATCGTCTATACATATATGTATTCAAAAGACATCATGTCGTGAACAGACACGTAAAATGAAATTACTGAAAAAAAATATAAACATCCCCTGTTTAATCAAAAAGTTCAGGTCCTAACACTATTCAGTATTCAGATCACTCATTACCAATCCTAGAACCAGAATGGTTCTTGAAAAATCAATCCTAGGTTACCAATCCTAGAACAGAAACATGTTCTTGAAAAATTTTGTTTTATTAATATTATTAAGTGTGGACTCATTGTCTTTTGAAAATTTCAATCTTATATAATATTGTCATATCCATTAGTTTTTTCCCTTCATGAAAATTATGGTCTCGAAGAAAAATGAAATTATTTATTTTCTGTGTAATTTGTTGAGAAAACGCAGTGAAGTTGAAACTTTAATTAAGTTGTTTGTTCACTACTTGGTGACTTTTTTATATCTTGTTTGTCTCACCGATGCCCGCACCGAAGGCGATATTAGTTCCCGTTCTCACTTCCTTGGAGGACGATGACAGCGAAGGTCGTGGGATAGTGTCCGACGTCTGTTCGCTGGGAACGAAGCCATCATTCGACTCTCCGTTCTGTAATACAAGAAATATCAAGTGTTAGAAACACTGTTTTTACAAAAGAGGAATACCTAAAATACATTAGTAAGTATGATTTTCGTTTTCCTTTGGTTTTTAGTTAAGCCACACGAATGTTGATAAAATTAAACGAAAATAGATTTACTTGCCTTAACCCCAAAATTTTTGCGTTACGATTACGTTGAATGTATTCTGAATTCATTTTAACGGGCAAAAATTGCATAGAAACTCAAAATATACAAGAGAACGTCTGTTCACATCACATCGTCACACATCAGACACATATTTTTATTTAATTGCAACTTCCACTTGTTCCAAAAATTTTATTTAATTCCTGTATATTCCATCAGTTAAAAATACATTGTTGTCCGTCTATAAATTACATAACGCTCCTTGGGGAAGAGGGGGGATGGTATCATTACACTGCGATACTATGGGGAAGGGAGGTGTTGTATTTGGTGTTACGTAAAGTTATGTTTTATAGATGTTTTATAGATGTTTTATAGACGTTTCATCGGGCGTTTTTTAACCTTAAAGTTAGTCATTGTAATTCATGCATTCACCGCTTAGTACAAACACAAAGCAATGAGTAGCGATCAATTAAGTCGGTGTTTTAAAAATTATCCCCACATTTTCCGAAATGCAACAAAAACTTTTCTTAGCGGGATGGAGTTAGAACTAGCGCTAAGAAATTATTGGAGGGAGGAAGAAATTATTGAAGAGTTATCGTTAGAGCTGCTTGGTGTACAGAAGGGAGATGTTTAAAAAATAATTGTTCCGCAATGTTTTTTAACATACATTTCGTCTTCATATGTTTTTAAACTTGACAATCGAGTGATTATTGTCGATACTCTGAATGACTCACATAACTTTTAACTACAAAACCTTTTTCATAATTTTAGAGAAAAATGACATATTTACAAAATATTAGGAAGAATAAAATTAAATCATTAATTTAAACTAGTTATGGATTTTTCAAATCGCTTCCTATAATCAATTCAAGTTTATCAAACGAATTGGTATTTTTATAACAGGCAAATGATAGTAAAACTATCATGACAGTTGCTCTTTATACTCGTTTAATAAATTATAAATTTATTGTCAAACAAAACCGTACAAACTGCGTATGACCACGTGGAGGACAATAAACTAATTTACTCTCCGGAAGCAAGCAAGGGACCATCCCATCAATTCGATCAAGGGCCCTAAGGCAGTGGCGAATTAAAAAATTTAAGCAAAAATTCCTAGATAAGATAAAAAGTTAGCTACAAGTTATAATAATAATAGAATGTCAATATGTTTGTAATTTAACACAAAAAACTTATTTTACATGTATAGATTATCCTGAGTATAGTGTTTAAAAAAATAAGAATTGAAATAACACTAAATTCACGATTTATTGTTACAATAAACACGCCCGTAGACAAAGCCTAGAGAACCTGTATAAGAAATCCGCCTCTACCCGAAGGAAAACCGGAGAAAAACCCGGGCCAGGATGGGGCTACAGAATTAATGTACACAACCGTGCCAAAGTTGAGTACACATGAAACTAAATTAATA
The DNA here is from genome assembly GCA_002313205.1 of Laupala kohalensis. Taxonomy (NCBI): domain Eukaryota; kingdom Metazoa; phylum Arthropoda; class Insecta; order Orthoptera; family Trigonidiidae; genus Laupala; species Laupala kohalensis. The sequence goes on from NNCF01127329.1 coordinate 89,094, forward strand.
TGAGCCATAAGACAACACAATCATGCAAGAAAATAGTTTTTGAAATTGTTATAACTTATTTAAGAAGTACTACAGCAATGGTGTGATAAAGTACAAGACGGATTTAACTTTTATTAAAATCAATAAATTATTTTACATCGTAGAAGCACTGGTGCAGGAGGTAGTTTTTAACCACGGATTTGAAGAGATTCAATTTCATAATATCTTTCATATTCTTGGGCAGGGAATTAATGTAGAACGATTCCCGAATGATACGGTTCTTTTTGGCAAAGAGTGGTTGACACTCGAGGGCGATGTATATTATTACTATTGCGAGTATTGTGTTCGTGAACGAGACTGTTTCGTATGAAGCAAGGGTGACACTTCAGTAATTCGGTCTTAACAAACACGACTGTTTCATAAATATAAATGCAGGGAATAGCGTTACGTAGTTCTCAAGTTGAAAGATCAAAGATTCACTAATTGTAGATGGAAAACACCTTCCGCGAGAAGTCGACTAAAAATCCGATAGGTCGTGTCCGTGTGTGCTCGTGAAGTCCCCGTGACGATAATTGAGGAAGAAGAGAAAGTAACAGGTTTGCCACCGCAAAGACATCAGAGTTGTTATTCTGTGAGGCTTGATCCACGCTCATCTGAACCCGGAGATCAAAGAAAAGAACGTGCAAGAGGAAAACAAGTCACGAACATTATCACGACAGAGGTCACATGTTTTCCCTTGGATTGCTAGAACGACCTCGTGGTCGCTCGACAGCGCTCCGGTGTTATTGGAATTGAGTATGCATCTGCGGAACGAAATACAGTGAAGCTAGCCAAAAAGTCACTTTCAACTGACCTGGTGATATATTTTGTTTTGTTTCAAGCTAAAATATACATTGTTGCATGCAGCGGCGGATATATGGGGATCCATTGGACCTGAACTCTCACCAGATAAAATTGAAGTTGATAAATGGCATACCTTGTAAAAGTGTTACCAGATTCATAATTATTATTAGTTATAATTGTTTTTGTTATGAATAACACCATATTAATACAATTAATAATATCGTATTAATAACTTTAATAAATAATTGTTATGAAAAATACCAGATTGTTAATTGTTAGTTAGTTATTTGATGCATTTCATTTAAGGTAATATCTATAAAATTTGTGTTGTAAAACCATAATTTTTAAACAATAGTGGTCCCCGAATAGTGGTCCTCCCTTGATAGCGGTCTGGATCCGCCACCTGTTGCATGCACCATAAAAAAGATTGACTCATTCTAACAATTTTATTCGCTATTGTTGATGAAATAGAGAAAAGTGATTTAGAACAGGACTCTTTTTAAAACCCCGTAGATAATATTAGTGAGTCAGTTTTGAGTTAAGTAGCATGTTTGTAAACAAAAAAAAATCATTTTTACCTATTTATGAGAACTCCTGTTGTTACTTGATTAATTACACAGAAAATTTAGGAGTCCTCTGCAACAAAAATTGCTCAGAGATCGTGCAAATCTATGTATGTAGTACATTTGTAAAAATATAACAAAATTATTTAATTTATGTTTTGTATAAAATGAGATTGTCAAATGCCAATTCTATTTGTTAAATCTATGATAGTGGGATATTATCTCTCATTAGACGCAATATAAAATAATTTTATTCCTTTATAAATAATATAGTTTACTATAAGTTTATCTTTTAAAAACCTGGTCGAAACATGACTTTTCAAGAAATAAATTGAAAAGGAAACTATGTTTTTTACAGAATTAAACTACGGTAAAGTAATGATTTCATTGAGATGGTTTGACCGAATCCTTATATTTCAGCGCAGTCACACTAAAGTATTAAGCTACATCTTAGCGAAAATTTCTGTTTCCTTTTTTATCGTAAAACAATGTTGAATATTTGAAAGTAAGAGCCGAGTTTCCAACTGCATTTACCGTTAGGTACACGAGGCAACTAACAAGAGTGCAAAGTTTGAGAGTGAGAAAAGCTCAAGAGAGGGGTAACATTTTAGAATTCAGCTTGAATATAACAACAAATTAGAAGAAATGTGGCAAAAGCACAGTTTTATAAACAAAAAAATATCAATGAATATTAAGAAAACATATTTACAAAAATTATAGATCAGTTTAGACTCTTAATCTTTCCAAGAACTTCTAAAGATACAAAAACTATATGTAAAATGTATAAAAATATAATATAATTATTTATAAATAATAATTTAATATTACTTCAAAATAATTATTCCGCAAAATGAAATTAAAAATGTAGTATTAGAGAGGGTGGAAAGAAAATGTGTCGAGAGGGCGGCGCAGGCCCTCAAAGTACCCGGGGACGCCTGAATCATAAATGCGGATCTGCGTGTTTTAAGAGTTTGATGAATTTCAAAGGATTTAAAAATATTTTTACTCCTCTTCAGAAAGCAAAATTGCTTCGCCGCTCGAGAGTTTAACAAGAACTCGCAGGAAACGAACACACACTCACAAAAGAAACATTCTATTCATCAAAATATTTTCCAGGAAGTTATCATAATAGCGTTGAACACATTAGTATTAACGCAATTTCACGGATGCTCAACTGGAAGGATCGAGCCAGCGTATATTGGGGTGTTCGAATTTATTTAAAATTCATTGTTCGTTTATACAATGAATGAATCTCTTTTCACTAATTACGCCCACAACAGAATGGACCGATTTTTTTCTCGGAGGCGCTGAATACTTCATCGTAGATTACTTCTCTGGAGACAATGAGAATCTCATCCTGCTCAAGTTGACAGATGCAGCCATCGGGGAAAAGAGTTTAGTAGCCTACATCGCAACAGTCTCGTAGAAAATCTGCTACCAGAGATGGCCGATAAGATGACATCAAGATATGGCCTAAGTAGTTTTACAAATGGGTGTAGCTTTTGACGAAACTGTAGCGTATATCAAGAAAAGATATACCCCTTAGAATAAAGCTTGTACATGTTTCATTAATGCACCCTAAGATTCATTATAACGTACTTTCCTTTTACTAATTTCACTTATTCCCTTAAGACAATGCAATCATAAGACACTAGTCGATCAAACGAATTAGTTTTTTTCTTCTTTTTTATGGTTTTAGAACAATGATAGACATACAGAAAATAGAATTATTTTATTCATTTACAATAAATTGTTAGCCGACAATGAAAGTAAATTTTAATTTGCAATCCAAATAATAATAACTAAGTCTAAGAGTTCTCTTTTGTAAAAGCACTAATTAAAATTGTATCGAAGTTTGAATGATCTCATCACTTCCTAATATATCGTTAACTGCTTTAGTAATCTATTTAAGTAGTCCAGTGGGAATTTATCATTACCGTAGTACGAAAGTGAGGAGTTGATGATGGTTGGCAAAAATTTAGACCTTGCGTAAAATGAAAAATAAAATCGCGCACAATTAGACATTATTCACTTTTAAAACCAATTTATTTACATACTACGAGGAATATTATTTTTTCCTGGTATTTTAGGTTAACAAATCCAATTATTCGCATTAATTGGGAATGGGGACAATTTGGATGTGCGGAAATTCGGAAGGATGGATTTGAGAAGAAAGGGAACATAATAAACGTTTTATACTGTATGTAAGTACAGTTATAACAGTTCTGCAAGTACTGTAAGTACCGTATGTAAGTTAATTTTAGAAGCCTGTAACTCTTTCTTCGCTGTTATTTTCTCGGTGTAATTTTGCTGGTGTACCTACGCACATGTGTTTCTTTTACAAAATTTACACAGATAATGAAAATCGAATAGTTAGGTTCTGGATAATTGGAAATAATTGTACTGTAATTGTACGACCCACGAAAAACTGAAGTAGCGTTGATATATAAACGAACCAAGTAAATCGTGATGAAGTGTGAATCTCTAGCAAGAAACGTGTGGACGCTCCTTCAGAGTCCATAAATATTATCAGCTTGATTCATCATTTAACCTTCAGTACAAGGAGACTTTCTTAGGGCAGAAATGCTATCCTCTCAACAGATCTCCAAATAAGCACCGCTTGTGTGCATCTGCGACAAAGAAACTTAAGATAAATGCGTTAAATTATGATTCCACATTCATTATTCATTAATACTTTCTTTACCTTTGTTTACATTTTCTAAAGGAATTAAAGAATGTTGAGAGAGATAATGTCATTTTAGCATGTTCAAAACAATAATATCGATTTGAATACTAATAGGTTTTTCTGGGAGAGCAAGATAGTCTCCCACGTACAGACCAGATACTACATGATAAACCATTATAAGTGACTACACATAAATATTTATGACACAGTTTGCGATTCAAAAGCACAAATGTTTCTATTTTCGTTTTGTATATCGGTTTCCGAGTCTCAAATGCAAATATTTTACTGATAGCATTCTACATCTCTTGGAGAATGCATTCACTTGTAAAACCTTCTATGTTTGCGTTGATGTATGGATTCTTACTCTGAAAATTCGCTAGGAATCACGCTTCCACAAATCCTAATATAGTTTGATTTGTTCCTATAAAATTGCAAATGCATTGATTCTACCATAAAATATTTGCCGCGTCGATTAAGTAGTTTAAAAACCTGAAAGAGAAGTAAGTCTCATATAACAACATTTTCCGTGAAATCTGAAGAATATTTTCTTTTGTCAAGGGGTTCCTACAGCTTTTTGTCTGTTTCCACATACAATGTAGAGCACTTCCAGCAGTGTAGCTTTCAAGGTTGAGACACTACTAAAGAACGGGAGTTCTATCTCGGGCTCGTACTGTCTTGGCGTGGATTCAAACTAGCAATTATTTCACAGATTCAGACACATTTCCTTTAGTTTTCTATGTTTTCGAGGGGAATTGCTTGTTCTTGGGCAAACTGAAATTTTAACTTCGAGGTTCTTGTTGACCGTTAACCGTTTTGACGTTATTTCAGACATGGTCAGGGTTAGTTGACGAAAGCATATACGTTCGCCTTTATTCTATTAAAATTTGTATTTGTTGTACTACTTATTCCACAAATGTAATATTTAATGACAAAACCCCTATTTAAAGAAAATCTTTTCATCGCAAAAAATCACTACGTTGCCTACAGAGGGATGTAGAGTCGAACAGGTTTAATATGCTGTATTTAATTTTCTTGTTGTTCCCTCAACCAAAATACATAAGTTCATGCAACAAAATGATACATGTAGCATTTGCTTCATAAAGCTAATTTTATATAATACTTTGCTACTTGTAGCAGATTTTATGTAGCAGTTCGCTACACGAAGCAAATTCTCATTATGTCGTTCAAAGACAATTCCTGACAGCAGTCAGATATTTTTTGAGAAATATATACCCAAAATTTTAGTTTCAGTAAATGCTTTCACTACACCATAAAATATAATGACCTTATATGACTCGCGTTGCTTACTCGTCCTTACAGATTTTTTTCAAACTTATTTTAAACCAATAAACTTAAACGGGATACTTTATTTTTAATATCAGTGGCAATGAGGCATTTTCTAATTACTACCGTTTTCCGCTTCTTCAACCTCGACATGGAAAATCGAACTGAACAAATCGATTTGCCACGCTTTTCTTAAGTCACGTGAAATACCGTGTCTTTCATCAGATTATTTATCAAATAACAATTGTTCAAATCGAATTAAATAAAATAGGAAATAATAGCTAGCACGTCTGCATTGAGGAGATTGCAAGGACGAAGCTCCGCTTCGCTGACACTGTTTTATAACAATGGTTTGCTTTGTCTTTTATTTAACCCTCGTATACATTAAAGTCAAAATGCGTTCATGAAATGTTTTGTAGCAATAAATTACATCATTTCATTAGCTACAATATTCCCACTACGCAACCTATCTGAAAAAAAAAATCTGGAGTGTAACCCACTTAATTATTATGTACCTCAACAATAGGTCAAAATATTGTTACATTGTTATAAAATAATGTATAGTTAACATTTTATTGTAGACATTTTATTACCTTTTATAATAACCTTTTTTATTGCAATCCTATTGCTGCATCTGAAGATTGTAAGTCGCATAATAATATGTTTGGCAATCTAAATGCACATTTTAATGTACACACAAAAAAATTCAATTCATTATCTAAAAATTGTACGTTTTTGTACAATATGGGTTGGAAGATAAGATTTGTCAGAACTAATTTCGGACGTTTTCAAAATGACCTGTACTAGTTTTGGACAGTACGCTGTTGCCAAAGCTAGTGTTTGTCTTTTAGCAGATCAAAACTATCGATGATGATGTCATCACAACCAGTGGCGGATCTAGACCGTAGTCAAGGAGGGATCTGGGGAGCATTTCTCTTTGAAAATCACGGTTTTACAACACAAATTTTATCAATATTGTCTTCTAAATAAATACATCAACTGAAATAAATAATCAACAATTAACAATATTAAATAGTAACTGAATTTATTAATTGTTTAAAGTGCCAAAATATATCTTTATCTGTTAAGAGTTCTGGTCCAATGGAATGAGGAATGTCTGCATCTTATGTTTCTCTTCGTAATGTGAATCTTCCACCCACGCGACCTCTACGCACTTGTAACCTCACATCCGGTGACGCTGCATTATTTTGCTGCGTAAACTTAAGTGTCAGATGTGTCCACTGCTCCTTTTCCAGGATTTTCTTGTTAATTGGTGCATGCTTCGTGTCATATTTAATGTTTGTGTATATTATTTGATGCGTGAGGATGTTATTTTATATTTCTTATAGTTTTAAGAATTAACTTGGCTACGTGTTTTTTTTGTTTTGAAGGTAATGTTTGATAAATCTTTTTGTTTATTTTTAATGATTTTTTAAAATTCAATGCTTTATAACAGTTTCAATCGTTAAAATTCGTATTATTGTTAAAAGTATATTTGAACACTTACAGAATTCTTTGACGAGATAGATAAGGAGCGTTACGAAATCACAGGAAGCAAATAAAACAAACAGTATCACCTATTTAACCGTAATAATTAATAGATACGATTAGTAATTATTAATATAATTTGGAAATTTCAAATTGAAAAAAAATTAACTCTTTAGTTTCTAATTAAATTATTTAATAATATCGTATTTATCTTTATATTTATTAATAAATATATATTTTGAAATATAATATAAATCTTGCTGATCTTATCTCCCCAAAAAACGAAAAAACAGAATTTGTATATTAGAGATTCCTTTATATAAATGATAGTAAAATATTTCTTTCATACACTTTTTAAATTGGGTAAAATGAAGACGATCATAATGTAGAGTAACATGAAAAAATCATCTCTCTCCTAATAGAATGCTTTAATGCCTCTCTCTAGTCCAGACTGAGAAACGTATATGAGAAAGTATGTGCAATGGTTTTGCACACCTAGTTTCAATTCTCAAGGAATTAACAATATTTTTTTACTATTCTAATAACTGAAGAAGTCACTATCTCCATTATTACACAATGATTTGAGAATGTAAATTCCTTGAATTTCTGACCTCACACCATCTTGTTTCCCTTCAACCATATCAGGAATCACGAGTCAACTCATCAAGCCATTCTGAAGATAAATGGTGCAAGAATCCTTATGAAGGCATTGCCACCTCTGTTATTAACTGCTGCAAGACGAAGAAACACATGTCGGTTGAGATAAATGAAATCTCAAAAAGGTACACAGAAGATAATGATTCTTCTTTATAGCTTCCCTACATGGAATGATTGGTATTACACATAAAGGCAATGCATCTGCTTTTCCATCCCGACAAAATTAAATGGTATAAACACATGAATTTTAAATAGAAATTGAAAATTTATTCCCATATTCGAATGAGATTACAAAATCATTTCTATATTGAATTATCGAAAGTCAATTGAAAATTATGCAAATTCATATTAATGCAAAACGCTCGCAAATTGAAAGTCTTTGTTAGATTCGCAAATACATAAATGACACCGTAATTCCTTTTTAATTTTAATTTTATACCAAATTTACACAATCTCGCCGCGGGATATTGAAAACCACAAAATCTTCAATTCATATTGTGGGTGTTATTTTTTTTCTCTTTATTAATAAAAACCTACTATTTTGAAGATTAATCTCTTTCACGTCTTCCACGTGGTCATTCGCAGTTTTTAATTGCTTTTTTGCAATAAATTATCAAACATGAGCTGCAAGTCACTGCGGAAATCTGTCGCCTATCTTCATCTATCATTGAACAAATTTCAACAAAATTATGGAAAACATTTCAACTCAAGAAACAAAATTCCAACAGTTGCCCGTACTCCTGGAAATGTTACGTGCAAGAAGCAGGAGACTGTTAGGAAAAAATAATTGAAAAATTATTTTCTGAACTATGGTATAAAGTTACTCAGCATTGACATGTGCTTTAAAGTGGTTTACAGTGAAGACAAATTTCAAAATTAATTGAGCCAAAGTGTCTGGATTTTATTCCAAATTGTACTCACCGCTACACAAGCGCCAGAAATTACATTCGCGCATCGGGCATCAAGGGAATGGTAGTGTCACGAAATGTAAACCTAATTATCATACCCTTAACACTTTCACTCACACACTCCATTATCGTCAGTTTTTCATTCGGTGAGGTCATTAGAAAGTCAATGAGGTAGAAAATATTCTCATAAATTTAACTGAGGTAATTTTGAATAATTGTACCGCCTTTTTTCTTTGTTCCATAACTGGTTTCATTACGCTTCCGTTTCAAAGAACTATTTTGTAAGTGGTAATGAGCATAATATACTTTTGTAAACTATCCCACTGTTTCTTCCTATTCGTATTCAATGGACACCTTTCAAAAACTCAGATGAATATACACGGGGTGCAACCTCCCACCATACCCCAGTCCCTCTTTCCCCATTTATTTTTACCCTAAAAAAGTTTCCACTAAGTATATTTGCGAAAAAATAGTTTGTAATCAATATTTATCAGCAAATATATTTTAAGTGAATACCAATAAATTTGAAAGTAAGATTTTACATGTGAAAAATTCGTACTTTTTAAAATATAATACACACCTTTGCATGTTTGGCTTTAGAAATGGAAACGAGCAAATTTTGTATGTAATTTAAATTAACATGAAATTGCGAATAGTTTCATGAAATCAAGTGTATTTTTATGAAGCATGTGATCTATTGATAAGACGATAAAGGAGAATCATTGTATAAAAAATTTCCTTTTTTGTCATTTCAATAATGTCTCTCTTAAAATTGTGTAAAATTGAAAATCTTACAAATTCAGAAAATCTGGGGGTTCCAATGGCATCCACTCCCCTCTCGATGCCCATGATTATACACTTTCTTCATCCCCTTGGACTGTATAAGATGAAATCAAACATATATTCTTCTAGCAAGCATCACAAGTTGAGTTACCACAATTGGACATGAAAAGAACAATAGAGAATTGAAACATTAAACAAATATCTTTAAATAAATGTTACTAAAAGTATGATAATTTAAGTTGTGCGATGTACGATTAGACTTTATACGATTGTGTCATTGATATGTTAAATCCACGGAAGAGTTTGTCCATGAAGAATGAGTTTTTAAAAAAAATACGAATGTAAAAATTTAGGTGTATTTAGAATGTTTCTGTTATACTGATATCAGCAGCAAGAAACTGTAATAGGGAAAACCAACTTATGGAATGATATTGCGATAGGTGCGCATTCATTACTAATACAGCCCAAACAATAAAAGTTAAATACACAAATGTACACCAAAAAAGTTCCCATCCTTCAGTCACATAGTGAAACTAGAGAAAAGTTTGGTCTCTCGAAAAGCAAATGATTGCATACCTCCTGTTCATCGCTGGTGTAAGGGAGTTTGTAAATGAAAAATATGTCTTGAACCAAGTGTTGTATATACACCATATTTATAAAATAATAGTAAACTCATTTAAAATGATATTTTTAGAGACTCTTTTTAATTTATTCATGTTAATTGTTCGTCTCTTTTGATGTTTTACAAGGAACAGCAAAAGGTAAATTACGATAATGTAGTAAGACCTCTACGTTAATTCTCCTTTGATCATTTATTACGAACGGCGTTGCCAGGTCTTCAAACACTCCATTAATTGACACATCGAAGTTACTTTACATTACGGAGAAGCTAAAGGCAGCTAAATTCTTTTTCAAAATTCTTAATATATGCTGGACTGACGAAGAAGGCTGAAAAGTCTCTTTTCCTAACCTGTGAGTGATTTACGTTCTTTTCATATTTTATCTTGTATCGCTAGGTATATTTTTATTACTAATGACTTATACATCCCATTACTTCGTAAATACTAAATAGTTGATTTTATTTTTTAACTTATAATATGTTTATATTAAAGTGATTATCATAACTTCGCAGTCCAAAAACAAATAAAGTAACATGGGAAATTATGATGAAAAGTACATTCAAGAATTTTCAAAAACAGTTTGTTAATAAACGTTTTACGGAAAATAGTAATTTTATGGAGCGGTGATCAAAACTTCGAAAATAACGTAACATGAGTTACACTTATTGCATTATATCTACGCTCTAAATAACTATGTCTTTTGTGGGAGAAAGTAGTCCAAGACGTTCTACACAAAGGGAAAAAAACTGAATTTTTTTCTCCTCATATGCCAATTAAAAGGGGACGCTTTCGTAACCCTCATCACGAAAGGCCACCAGACGTGATTTATCAACTGTTTGCTCTATGGCCAATCAATCACACGATGACTGGCTCTGTTCAACTCGTTAGGTGACGTAAGTTTTAATATGTGGAGTAGCTGTGGTTTTTCTCACCACCTACTACGCTCACGAGTCCCTCTGGATACAAGAAAATTGTACCAATGAACTCGAGATATCGCATTGTTCATTTAATACTACATGGGACTTACCCATTGGCGTTATTAAAATGTGTCCAGAGTATTTCAAATCATCTTGAATCTATGCAAATCTCACCACTAGAAGTAACTTATTATCAAATTATTCTTATCAAATTGGTAGATCTTTTTTAAAAATCCTGCCTCTTCGTTAAACGTTTTTATAGGCTAATATTTCATGATTGAGATATAAAAAATTAAGGGTCGAAATAATGTTATGTAAGTAGAACATTTAAACTATTTATAAATCATAATACCGAAGCTGGTATAATGTCACATTGGAAGTTTCCTAAACGCATGGGCAGTGGAGACTAATAAAACGCACAGTACTCATGGATATTTTAACTCTTCAGCAGAGGCACCTCCACAGGTGAAATGTTTATAAAGAGTAAAGAGTGAAGGGTTTATAAAGCGTACAGGGCATCTTCGCCTAAACGATTGAATATACTCCAGAATACGCTCATGTGTTGCGAACTCAGGGTTATGTAAAACAAATAAGTACTTAAATAAAAATAAATAAATGTTGCAAACTTTTGTATGTATAGTATCTACAGGAAGTGTACATAATAGAAAATATGGTGTAAATGATAGATGAGTAATTAGGGTAAAGCAAATATTTACTTTTAAATTAAACGATTTTTTCACCTGTTGATTGTGTCACGGGTCCTTTGAGTCCTATTGATGGCTCTCATAATATAACTTATTCATAAAGAGAGCTTATTTTAAAAGACGTATGTTTTTCACTTACAATAATATTAAAAATAAAATGAAGTTAACAATTCTAGCAAAAAATCACCAACAACAAAGGAAGATTTTTTGTCGAAACCAAATGAACTATTTCGGAAATAAATGACTATCCTTCTGAATAGTTGGTCGGATTCAGCATAGGAAAATATATATGAATCAATTTTTTTGTCGCAAGTACCAAAGAAGCAACAATATGAGCGATTTATTAATTTTTTAACTACCCAAATATCTGCTAATATATTTCGGCTGCTACTTAGTCTGGTGACAGAAGAATCTTTAAACAAAGTTAGCGAAGGATTAGCGTGCATCATGATTTGTCCTTGAGACACAAATGTTAGATTCGCCACCGCCGTTTCGAGTTTTTGATTGGAATTGATGAGAAGATGTCTTGCTTGTTTCCGTTGTGGGAACTGTTTTCTTGTCCTCCATTGTCCATACGCAGTTTGTAACTGCTTTTTTACAATAAATTATTTCTTTTAACGAGAATTATATTAAGATTTTATTTAGAAATTACTTCTGGTTTATAACATATTGTTATAAAGAGGTAAGCGTAAAATTAAAGAAAGTGTTAGTAGACGTACGGTTGATATACTATGATGGTTAAGAACGTAAATATCCTTTGGCATGAACTAATGATAATTATAAATATTTAGTAATCATTTGTCTTTTTCGATGACTGCAAGGCGTTGCCTTCTTTGTCAAATTAAAATCAGTTTGTTTATCGTCCGTACGTTCGTTCTGTTTGGTCTGACCTAGTTAGTTATTCCCTGAGGCCCTGGCGCAGCAGGTGGATCATTTTCCGTGTAATTTGATTTTCAAGAGTTAGTAATTTGTTAATGTTGGGGGTTGATGTGGTCGTTCACGTCTCACAGACTCACGTTGCCATGTTCTCGAAACGCAGTCAGAATGGCCCCTGGTAATTTAAGTAATCTTTCCACTCTACTGGTACGTACATAATAAATCAGTAAATGAATTAATCCTCCAAATATAGTTATTTATGTTTATGTGTGTATTCATATTGTATGAATTTTATTATTACTGAATATTATTTAATGCAAATATGTATTTATAATGTTGTATGTATGTATTATGAAATATAAAAGATATTATGAAACTGAATCTCTTCAAATCCGCGGTTAAAAACTACCTCCTGCACCAGTGCTTCTACACTGTAAAAGA
>NNCF01127330.1:0-13131 GCA_002313205.1 Laupala kohalensis
AATTTAATTTTCGTCTATTTTCCATGTGTTTACAAGTTTTTAGAATATCGTGGAAGTCTGTTTAGAACATTATTAAAATCCCAAATGTGCAAAAAAAGATTTAACATATCAAATAAGAAAAGCAGAATGAGTTGTTGTAGATTTTAACATTTGTGTGAATAGATATAGTTAAAAAATATTTTTCGGAATAGGGAACGTGTAGTGTCATACTTCTTTTAATAAACCAACTACAGCGAGAGGCAGGGGCGGATCCAGGATTTGATATTGGCAGGCGCGCATAAAGAAAAATATCAGTGTCCGGGTCTCTCTACTAAATTTTTTTAATGAACGTCTTGAGATGAGCGATTTAAGATATTGCTATACGTAAATAACGCATTAACTTAGATTGCAGTTTTCATAAGATGGCTCTTAATAAAATAAATTTATTATGTAATTCGGTTCTTTTGTCATATTTCAACTTTGGAAGTTCCTGCTAATGAGTCTATTCACTATTTCAGATGTACTCAATATAATTTTAACTGTAATACACTTAAAATTGAAAATTTTTCGGCGTCCCGTCTAATATGTATGAAATTATACAAATTCAATGGTATTTAGGTGGTAATATGGAATAAAGTACACATTTTTTAGCAAATGCGCAAGCAGAGTAAGATACTGTGAAATATTGCAATTTTATGCTAATGTTCCTTTAAAGGAGGCGAAATCAATGAAAGTACAGAGTAAGACATATTTTGTCCCCTGAAGTCGTTCTTTTTCATAGAATTTATTACAACTCGTTACATTCAATGTTTTGAAAGAGAAGAAACCTCTCTATTATGACCATTTGTATCTCTTGGATCCTTCACTGGCGAGAGACTGTGTCATTTGGCGTTGTAAAATTTTCGAAATCTACTTATTTGCATTATATAGGCCAATAACAAGAATTTGATTCATTCAAATGATGTAGTACTCTCTATTTTCCCTTTTCGTATCTCGTAGCCCTGCAACACTCTCTGTTGGTGGGCTGCCAGCACCCTTTGACATTCTACTGGCGATGGAAAAGGTCGGCGAGCGATGGAAAAGGTATATCTAACAGTCCAAGCGACGTTGTTACCCACTGATTCACTTAATCTTCATCTGAGACGTAATAACTTGGATTCTATTTTAAGTTTTGTTAATTCCGAAAAATTATTTTTTTGCGCCCAAGTAGCATTCGACAGATACAGTCATCTTGAGCGGCATCCAATCAGAGAGACTGGAATAGAAAATGATCTTAAAATTATAATAACATAATAATAATAATAAATTAATTGTCAAAATAGCAGCACAAACTGCGTATGACCACGTGGAGGACAGTAAACTAATTTACTCTCCGGAAGCAAGCAAGGGACCATCCCATCAATTCCGATCGAGGGCCCTAAGGCAGAGACGGATTCAAAAATTTCAGCAAAAATTCCTAGATAAAAATACAAAAAATATTTAAAAATAAATATGAGCTAATAATATGATGGAGCTAATAATATACAGATACGTTGTAATACTAATTGGTTTTAGAATGAAATGTTTATTAGAATGAAATGTGATATTTCGTGTTTTCGATATTAAACTACATATCGCGAACTCATTAAGGTCTCATCTAATTAAAGATTTTTCATTTAAACGTGCTATTTTTTTATGTTATTCTGGACGTTTAAAATGATTGTTTTATAAACAAATCACTTCACAACAGTGAATTAATTTCCTGGTTGAAATATGTATCAATATTTATGTAAGTCGTCGTATAGACGCGGTTCTAGATCATACAGTACTTAAATTTTACGAAAACTAAGCCAAGTGCCACCGAAGTTGGATATTTTTTAATCTCATTGGTGTAAGACATTAGTAGTTTCAACCCTCAGTGGAAAATAATGAACCAGTCGCTTGTTCAAATCTCAGACCCGTTCTTCAAAATCGCAGAACTTTTAGTAATTTTTCTAAAATTCCAATAATTCTTGTATACAGTACATCCCCTCTTAACCGTATGGTTTGGACTGGCAGTTTACCAGTTTGGCCGGTTTAACCGTAGTTGATTTTCGTTTAAAAAGAACTTCAATTTCATCAGGTTATCACGGATAGAAAAGCAAAGGAGACGTCATAGCAACTCCATTTATTGTACTGTATGTACGTACATACATACAAAAATTGATTCGTAGAAAAATAGAAGTCCCTCCCTCCCGCTCGCACGACACAAACACATTGCCACCCCCACCCCTTTTACTTCTCAGCGAGGGTCCGTCAAACAATCAATGTTTGAGTCACACTAAAAGAGAGAAAAATCAGTGCTGCAAAACCATTGCACATTGTACTTTCTCATACACGTTTCTCCGTCTGCAGCATAAGAGTGCCAAAAAATATCGTAAAAGTGTTATGTAAATGTAATTTCGTTGTAGACAGAAATTGATGTATTTTCGTATCTACAGTTTGCGTTTTCTGTCCTCCTATGTATTTTATCATTATCATATCTTTCATTTCAGTTTACGAAAAGCGTATTCTACGTCTGCTTGGTCCATTTACTCAGCTAAATACTATTCAAGCTTCTTCAAACAGCAACCTAATGTGTAAGTGTAACATTAGAAATTATATACTGCGTCTATACCAAACTTTCAAGCGAAATACCGCTAATGCGGAAGAAGTGCATACTAATTGTACCTTACGTACAGAAAATTTAAACAAAATCGTTTTAGTCGTTTGTGATAAATATTCGAAAGAGTTCTTTGCCCTTCATGTGATGAACCCTTTGTTGTAAAGTTAAAAAAAAATGGAGCACGTGCATCGACTACCAATAAAATCTACCGTAAATACGGAATGCGAATTAAATTCATTCATCCGTTTACTCAGAATCGTTGCACACAGACGGAGGGACGGACGTTATGCCAAAAAACAATTTTTTCAGAATCACATCGCCAAAACGGATATTTCCGTCGAAATCTCATTTTCAAACGTTTTTACCATTTCAAAACTTTTTATATAATACGTATATGAGAAAAAAAGTCTAAAAAAAACCTGTCCCACGGTATAGGTCGATTCATCCGAGGTCGGTTAAGAGGAGTTCTACTGTATATGTGAAGGGTGTGGGGGAGTGTTAGAGTTCCGTTTTAATGAAGGAGCTCGGCTATTTCCTCTTCGCTGATGGAGTCCCTCTGCGCTTCTTGCCTCGTGTTTGTCTTCTGCTGCTCAAGAAGCCGAGAGGCTGTTGGAGGGCGTCGCGGGTTGACTCCGCTCTCGGAATATTGATACGAGGCCTCTCGCTCTTCCCACATCCTCTCGCTATGGAAGGAAAAACGAAAAGGTTTGACCATGTTTATCATCGCTAAACAAACTACACCGTCGAAGTGGCATTGTTCCAGAAATTGTGTTGTTGTTTTTTTATATATCTCAACGGTATTATGTGCGTTTAGCATGTTCTCGGGAAGTAGCTCATCGAAAATCCAACAGAATAAACTGTTGCGGTCTTCCTTTTCCCACTAAGCATTACACCACCCATTTCCTCTCAATATAACTTTGTTTCACTTCGTTTATTATCCCCCACGTGGTCACAATAGAAGTTGAGACTTTGGCGATCTGAGATGGATGTATTTATCGTGACCTAAACTCAAGATGTCATATACTTAAATAAAATGATCTTCTTTTATAGTAAACCAGTTTATTAAAACATTTTTTTAAATTAAAAAACATACAAGTCTCTAAACCGCACTGTGCAGGTCGATAGGAATAAATATTTATAGAAGGCAGTTTAAAAATCTTTCACATTAGAGTTACTACGGTTGTAAATAACACTTGAGTAAAAACTTGTTACAACTTTAAAACTGACGACGTTTTGTTTCGTGTTCAGAGTGATTTTATTCTTATCAACGTTCACAGAGAGGTATAAGGACTAGTGTGTCTTTTAAATTGTTTGAATATTTTTGTTAATTTGTTTGCTATAACATAATGTGTTTTTATTTGTTCATTTCACCACCTCCGCATATGTTAGAAGCACTTTTGATATTAACCCTCCCCATCGACTCCAGAGCCTGTCGTAGGGGCTTAATAATAATAATAATAAATTTATTGTCAAAAAACAGTACAAATTGCGGAGGCAGGCTAGAGAGCACTATGTTCGTGTGCTGAGAGGCCATTTTTAGTTTTTGTAGATGTTCAGACGCGTTGAAATGACCACCCAAGTTAATATCGTTCTGCCAACCCATGATGATTACTGTGTCCCGCTTCTCTTCTCCATTTTCTAAATTGTATCACTGCGGACACGGGAAGTTTTTGAATCAGGCACAAGTTGCGCAAATTGTCTTTTTCCTTCACGTCAGCTTTCGCCGCGAAAACTCCGGATTGAAACAAGTCGAAACTTCCTCGCAGATGAGCGCTACGAGTGAGATCCAATCAGATCCTAAACGAAAGACTCAGCCTACGATTGGGTTAAAGGGACGCGTTATAAAAACACGCTCGGAGTATCTGCTCGGCGCTTTGATGAGAAAATAAAGTACCGCGCCTGTCAGGGTCTCTACTGTCTCTCTTAGCGATCTATGGGACCGACGCCCCACCCACTCGAGTAGCTCAGGTGTTAGCGTGCTTGCTCATCACCAAGACATCCCGGGTTCTAAATTTTTTTGTAGCTTTTCACGTCAATGTCCCACTTGTTATACAGCTGTGATTTACTTAAAAGCGAACCTCCCTTCCTTCCTTCCATTCACCTCCTCCTACTCCTACTATCACTGTCTTACTATTACTAAGTAATCCTACAAACACCTCCACGCGGGCCAAGTTGCTGTTCAACCCAGATAAGCGCTTAAATAAAAGTAATTTCTGATTAGAGAAGAAAGAAAAAGTTGCTTTTGCAGACAAGAAAATCCTCTTAATGATAAAAAACTCGCGCGTTAATTTATTCGCGAGAGACAAAATAATTGAGTCCAATTGAAGAACGTAAAAACTCTGTAAAATTGATTGTGTGGCACAGACGCAATCTGTTTGCACGAACAGATGGACCTTGCGTCTTTCACCTCGCTTATCCATCGGCTCGGGCGACCCTCGGTAGCAAACCCTACGGCGCTGACAATTTTACCAGAATTAACAATGAATTGCTTACAACAGATAATATTGTAGGGGGCAGTGACACGGTTTGTTTACAAAACACCAGATTCTGTGACGTAAAATATTGCAACGCATACATGTGATCGGAGAAGAAAAAATGCGTGAAACTCAAAGGAAACATTAATAGAAAAATAACAGAGAAAAGAAAAATTCCCAAAACCGCAATATCAAAACATCAAAAACTTATCAGTTAAGTGTTTTTCATCTAAATTGTGTACCTTCCATAACATTACCATAACATAAAAACATTTCGTAAACTTTAGCTATTAGTTTTTTTAATTTCTGTATCATACTTAATTTGAGAGGTTTTTTAAAACTTACTTTCAAAATATATATAGTAACATCGTTTTTTTTCAAAGAAAGATTATTGATGAAACGCAGAAGAGAAACTTACGATCTTTAAGATTCTCAAAATTATTGGCCGTCCATATTTGAGATATATCTTCCCAATATCGCTTGTGAAAGACGCACTGAGTTTGTGTCCAGAAACATTATTCTCCCGTACCCGTCAGTGGACTGATAATATCTAGAAGAGAATTTATATTTTTTATATTTCACCTAGCTCTTACAAATATAATATCAAGGGTAATTGGTGAATGTCCTATAGTTTTATTGATAAAACGTAAGAGTACACCATGCCAAAAGATATATACCGGAAGATTAAGAATGTAATTTCGTCACAGCTACAACAATTCTTGCCTTCAACTGTTATAAAAATTATATTACAGAATATATTATATATTCTATAAAATTAGATGTATTAGTACATTTTGCCGCAGATATATGACAACAGCACGCTGTCGCATTGGTTACATCTTGCTGCGAGAAATGTAACAATAGTATTTATGACACTACTGCTCCTAAAACCGAACCTTGTGGGCTCACCTGCACATCTATCCGCAGAATAACTCGGACCAGGATTTCGTGATTCAATGGATTCTGTTTCGAAATTCGTTACGCAGCAATGCACATCTCCATGAAACACAGATTCGTTCTTATGTAACAGTCTCACTGAAGCAAAACCTATTGGAAGTATTAGCATGCGCTGAAACCTAAATTAGCTCTCGCATAAAAGCAGGATTCGATGTGCATTCGCAACACCGTCTGCTTAATATTCCCATTGCATCGATTGCGACCATAAAGCAATTTGGAAGCTGCTTCGAGGGAAGGCACCAGCTCCCTACGCCACATGCACCAACTGGCGCAGTGGAGCGCCAGCCACCAATAAATCCCTTCTTTCTGAGCAAGCATTACACTATAAAGGATCTACGATGATACATTTAATAAAATTTCTTATGAAATTGAGGAAACGAGCGAAGAGGTCAGGATAAAATTAACAACGGAATAATCATAACAAAAGAGTAAAACGAGGAAGAAATTAAAGAACATGACGATAAGAAGGATATGAAGTAATAAGGATGAGAAGAAGACACCCAGATAATTACTGGTAGAAGATTCTAATTCCGGAAAACGGACTAGGTCTCTCTATTGAGACCAAGTCAGATCGAATTCTCATTCGAAATCTCAACTATTTTGAGGAATTTATCAAAACAATTAGAGCTGTTCTTAAGAAAGAAAAAATAAATATTTTTATACAAAATTCTCTCCATGAAATGTTAAATTCTAAGTTAGTGGAATCATTTTAGAGTGTTGAATTCATCCAAACTTTAATGAACACTGTGATAATATAGTATCTGACTAATGTGTGCAGAATCACTCTTTAATTCATAGCCGTCACTCAAAACTTGAAGCAAAATATAACATCACCCCTCAAGTGATGCTCCATGAGATATAGTCACGTTAAGGTGATGCGTTTTTTCACACATGTACATCGACGGATAGATAAAAAGTTCTACGCGAAATTTACTACAAATGAAAAGAAGCTTTTGTGATCAAAGAATTGTTGTTTATTTTGTAATTATAAATTTATTGTCAAAATACAGTACAAACTGCGTATGACCACGTGGAGGACAATAAACTAATTTACTCTCCGGAAGGAAGCAAGCAAGGGACCATCCCATCAATTCCGATCAAGAGCCCTAAGGCAGAGGCGGATTCAAATATTTCAACAAAAGTTCCTAGATAAGATAAAAAGTTATAAATAAAAAAAGTTATAAAAGTTGTAAATAAGTGTTTTCCCCGTAAGATGCAATGTATTTCAACATCAATTATACTTGCAATTATTTCATTTAAATGGCCGGTGAGGTATGTTTTTCTAACGTTGACCCACAACAAGAACATGTTACCCTGTTAATTTATGTCGATTTTAAATAGTTTTTACTCATTCTACCTACACTAGTTCTACCTTAGCGAAGGAAAGGACGGAACAATACCGATGTAAAGGGAACTGAGGAAGCAATTTCGTGCTCGCTTCGTCTCTGTTGTTTTTATCAGGCGAAACGTTCCGCCTCATTTGATGCTCCCGTCACACACACCCCACCCCACTGCCAACCCCACAGTGCGCCTTGCAGTAACACAAGCGCAACGGTGCATTCAAAAACAAGCGGAATGAGAACCTATCCAGAACGGTCGCAGTTTACCTACAACTGCCACAGGAGCAATTTATTACTTTTCAAGCGCAGCGTAAACCTCTGCGCTTCTGCTTCCTTCTGCTTCCTCTTGTTCTTTTTTACAACCACGTTTTTATTAGAAACTAGAGAATTGATTGTTGTTACCCAGCGTTGCCCCGAATTTTTCTTTTGGACAAATCTTATTTTACTCGGGGGGAAAAAAATCTCCATATATTGTTTTAATATCAAAATACTTTTAGTTACTTACGCGGCTCATTAAAATTCTCGAGAAATCTGTTCGTCGATATTTTTCGATTAAAAGACGTTTTTTATGGATCGTAAATGCAAAAATCGAACAATCCATTAAATTTGACAACGGCAATGAACGCGTAGCGCAGCTCGATTCATTCCACGAAGCATGCAATTAAGTCTACTCTCAATAATTGAAAAGCTAACTTAAGTTCCAGTTCTTTCAGCCATCAAGTCGCTTACTTAAAATTTCTTTTGCTTTTATTTTCTGAACTTGGGATTGAGTGTTTCGTACTAACATATATCTGCCGTGCTAATTCTGGAGGAACATTTCGGAAAATGTTCTCTCCAACTTGAAGCACCAGGAACGTGACTTTGACTTGGGATCCAGTTCATGTCATGACACATCTGGACACTGCATTTTCTTTGTTAATAGGGAAAAGACATGTTCGGTGAAAATGGTCCAAAATGAAACTTGAGTTTCCAAAACATCGCGCACACACTCTCTTTTTATCTTTCGTTTTTATTTTTTTTATTTATTTATTTATTTTTTGCTTATCATGACTTAGTCTTCGGGCACTGAAATGTGAAGTCCGCCTCTACCTTAGGGCCCTTGATAGAAAGTGATGCGATTGTCTCTTCTTTACATCCGGAAAGTAAATTAGTTTACTATCCTCCACGTGGTGAAAAGCAGTTTGTAACTGTTTTTCTTACAATAAATTTATTTATCTTTGTTAAAAGTTTCTTTCCTTGGTGATATTTCGCCGCTTATTCTCTCGCTCATACGATCAATTCCAAACGCACCGAAGCCATCGATATATTTTATGAGGTCTTGGAGAAGAGGCCCACATAAGTATTATTTCATCTGTAGTGCATCTAATATTAAACTAATGGAACAGTAATACTGTTAATATTTGCTTTAAATTCGTTATCATTCTTCAAGACTATCATTTATAACAAAGTAAAAAGGGTTTACCATTTTTCTGAAATATTTCAAATTTTGTTAGTACAGATTGATTTTTACAGATTAGATGAAAATTGTTCATTTGCTAAGTACGACTAATTATTCCAATCTTCATAACGTTTCTCTGTTGTATTTCATCCAACCTTCGTAATACGCTAATAAAAGTCTCTTTTTATTATATATTAGCGTCGACATCATCATTACTACTATTTTTACCAGCAATATCAAATGCTAATACCTCCGTACACATTTCACATGAGTAGATTCTAATAAAAATAGACGAACTTACTATTTTTATTGCTGAAAATGATTTAATATTTTATGTTGAATTGTTTGTCTTGAAAAAGCTTGTCGAGCAAAATGTTCATAAATATTAATTTCATTGTTGGTCAGTAAGTACTTACCCATTTGTTCTTGACAAACTTTCTGGATCTTCATATTTTCACCGATAAAGATAGTAAGTACGTCTATTTTTATTAAGATATATTAAGATATTGTGAAATATGTATATGGTAATATTAGTATTTGTCATTGCATTACCTTATTAATAAAATCTAAATTTATTTTATTCGTTTTAGTATATTGCTTAAATAAAACTTATTGTTAAATAGGTATTTTATTTATTCTTATTCTTGTTAATAAATGTAAACCGCTTCGTTAATCAATCACGATCGCGATAAATCAAATAATTACATTCATCTCATGTGTAGTTTAAAGAAAAGGGTTTCTCCAACCCTGAGAGGCAATGTAATATGCTGCTGAACAGTAAATGTCTTGATAATTCGAAGAGACACAGAGGGAGCAGAATCACAGGACAGAGAGAGATGATGGATTGGGCGAAAGAAGAATGTGTTGAGGCAGAATTCGTGAATCGATCCTGTAAGGGAGTGTGACGGTGAAAATACTCGCCCTCAAGAGAAAACAGACCTCCTCGTTCGGAGTTGAGATAGGAAGCGCCAATTGTAGGATGGATTCATTTACCTTTCTGCCCTTTACCATATACCTATTGGGGCCCTAAGCATTTTGTCCTTTGAGAACCCACACAAAATTTTCCCTTTGGTAAAATTTTTTCTTATATTAAATAAATATTCGATAAATCTTGAAATTCTCTCATCAAAAATTAACAAAAAAAGTGATATTTCATTAAATTTCCCTTTATTGTTATATAATTTGCAATTTTTTAAGTATTTTTGTTGATTTTATTTTATCGACATTTAAATTTTTTCTTATATAATAGAAATTTACAAAATATAAAAATGGTTAAAAAGAAAATTTATCCTAATTTTTTAAGAAAAGGTACCTAAGAACATTGTAATTACGTTTTCAATGACTGAAGTTCGTTTTGAGACTTCAGTGGATACCGC
This sequence comes from Laupala kohalensis, assembly GCA_002313205.1. Taxonomy (NCBI): domain Eukaryota; kingdom Metazoa; phylum Arthropoda; class Insecta; order Orthoptera; family Trigonidiidae; genus Laupala; species Laupala kohalensis. Next base: position 10,188 of record NNCF01127330.1, read on the forward strand.
AATTATTTTAAGTCGATTTAATACATTGTTGTTTTTATAATTTATTGGGAAGTACAAAAGTTAATCTTATAGCTGTCTCTATTGTAATTGTGAGATCGTGGTCAGGATGAATTTAAAGCAAAATTGTTATAGCAACATATATTTAATTAATTATTATTATTAATTTTTTTTGTTTCTATTACGTTCATTTGCGTTACTATTCGTATTTAAATTTCTTTCTGTAATTTACGACTGAGAAAGTTAATGTAGAGCGATGAAGAGCTTTGAAGCAGAAGCCCGTCTCGTTCCGTCCATCAAACCCATTCAGGTGATAAATGATTCTATTGTTCTAACAAATTCAATATCCCACCCCAGTGGCGGATCTATAGACCTTAATCAAGGGATGGAGGGGGGGGCGGCTAATCGAATAACATTTCAGTTTCAAAATTATGGTTTTACAACACAAATTTTGTAAATATTATTTTTTAAATAAAATGCGTCAAATAAATAATTAACAATCTGGTATTATCAGTAACAATAACAATCAGTTATTAATGTTATTAATCTAGTAATATTAAACTCATTAATCTCTTAATAATAATTTTATTGGTCTGTTATTATTAATAACAATAACAATTATAAATAATAACAATAATTAATCTGGTAACACTTTTACAAAGTGTGCTATTTATCATCATAAATTTTCTCTGTTGAGTGCTCAGGTCCTATGGAGGGGACTGCTAGGCCCAAGAGGAGTGAGCGGCTATGGGCCCAAGGGGTGAGGGGTGAGGGCTGAGGGCTCCCACTTCGACGCAGATGATGTATTTACGACGCGTGCTTCACCCGTATTTTTTTCGATGCTCACCCTTATTTTTTATTTAGAGATCATATAGTGACATTTATGGTGGTGATCCTCTCGGACTCACGTCACCACTATATGTCACCACGTGTGCGACCAGAATGGGATGTTCTTCTCAAACATACTCTTCGTATGCAGCATGTGATTGTGGTTCTGTAACGTCGGCGCCAGGACATGCCATCAATTTGTGAATTATTAATATTTCTTTGCATTTTTCAAGCCGGATGCTTTTAAGAATGTTACAATAAGTGGCCGGTCAGCGTTAAGACGGACGTGCGACGAGCTTGGGATTCACCCTAAACCTTTTCCGTGTTGAGGTATTGTTTGAACGAACACCTTTCACTTTCAAGGAAAGTACTTACAAGTGTGTTCGAAGAATGCAGCCGGCGACGTTGACCCACTGGAATTTAGGTGTATCTAAAGAAAAGAAGAATTCTACGAAGTAATGAATGAAGTACGTGCCGAATATAGAACAACGACAAAGGTGCGTGCAAGCGCCTAGGTGACGCCCATGGCGGTTTGTCCTCTGCGGCGCAGTCTCTGCGTTCCTAGAAGCCAAAGGGGTGACCCAAACTGAGTGTTTGCAAGGTGTGGTGGCGAAGGCGTGATTATTTGCTAATCACGTGACTTCTTCTACTATATATTGGGAGGAGTGAAGAGCATAGTCGATTCTGATAGGTCACTATTACGACACTACTGATTGACCTGTTGTTTATTTCTCTACTTTCCGGGAGGCATCTGTGACAGGGCTCATTTTTTCATTGCTATGTGAATCACCTCTTTTTAAAAATTTCATTTAATGTCATTATTTTTTAACTCTTCCGTGGTAAGACATATCATTTGCAATATTTTTATAACCACAGAATTACTTCATCAATTTGTCAGTAACTGCGCAAAGAATTTCAATTGTTCCAATCTGTGTAATCTGTGTAAAGGAATAGTTTTCTTGCATTTGGCCAGAAAATAAGAACTTACTTATATTTATCTTATGGCGACGTTTCTACCTGTATTGAGGTCACCCTGAGGGCTAAAGTAACTCCTTAGAAACCACCATCACTCCACACAGCTCACTCTCCTTACTCGTAAACCTTTAGAATACATGGCAAGTATACATGAACTAAAACACAACAAAATGAACAATAATTCTGAAAAAAAAAACATGATTTAATATCTATCCATCAATTAATAATATAGTACAAATAATATTCGCTTGACTCGTTTGAAATGAAGTACAAGAGAAACAACATGGCGGCGGCCGAGTGCAACGGTTTCGTCATTTTTACCTCATCAGTGAACGTCTTTGAAAAAAAGTGAAATATCTTTCTTGGACGTCCCGTGACCTATAGATAAAAGTGAAGTAAATAAGACTACGAAAAATTTGCTACAAATGAAAGTAAACTTCCATCACTTTCATTGTTTAAAAGTTGGTCATTTTTTGAAAATAAATGTTTTTTCCATAAGACGCAATGTATTTCAGTATCTATTATAATTGCAATTTTTTTAAAATGGCCGGTGAGGTATGTTATTCAAGTTGAAATCTCAATAAGTACATATGTTACTCTGTGTAGTTCAGATATTTTTATGATTAATTCTTCTACCTACGCTTCTTCTCCGCAACGCGACGCTCATCTGTTGCTCACGCGTGCACCCCCTCCTCTTCCCCCTCTTCCAACCATCTCTCCCCTCCTCACCCCCACCCTTCCCCACTCGCCGCTTAGCGCTGCTCAGCTGACTCAGATGGTTTTGTGTTTCTTCCCGTTAGAGACGTGACGGAACTGGGAGAAGGTTTTCTCCTCGCGTTTCTGTTCCGACGACAATGTATTTCAGTGCAGGCGCAGACGCAAGGAAGGGGTCAAAGGGGTCATGAACCCTCCCCCTCTAAAAACCCATAGAGAATGAGTTTCTAGTCCCGAAAAAAACATTGACGCATTTGAACAATTTTTAATTAGCAGTATATTTGTAGAAACGATTTAACAACGCACGACGTGCCAACATCCCAGTTGCAGTGGCGGTGACGGTGGTGCCATTGTGGTTGTGATGTGAATTGACATGATACGCTCATGTTTACGTTGTGAGATTGAGATGTTTTCTGGAACGTACTACACC
>NNCF01127330.1:18389-43775 GCA_002313205.1 Laupala kohalensis
GCGTATGACCACGTGGAGGACAATAAACTAATTTACTCTCCGGAAGCAAGCAAGGGACGTATTCCATCAATTCCGATCAAGGGCCCTGAGGCAGAGGCGGATTCAAAAAAATTCAGCAAAAGTTTCTAGATAAGATAAAAAGTTAGCTGCTAGTTATAATGCTAATAAAATGTCAATATTTTTGTAATTCAACGCAAATATGTTTGTAAATTTACATGTACAAGTTATTATCGAACTATAGATTATTCTGAGTATAGTGTTTAAAAATCATAAGAGTTAAAAATACACTAAATTGACGATTTATTGTTACAATAAACACGCCCCTAGACAAAACCTAGAGAACCTGTATAAGTATAGTAAACATCAGTAGAGCAAATTATTAATTAATTAGAACTCCTTGGATGAATATTTTCAAGTTTCGTAAATATTTAACAACTTGTCTTCCGTGAACGCGGGATATAATACTGATAGATTTTGTTTTCATTACCTTCATTTTTACAATTTGTTTTTTATTTACCCCGAAATTTTAAGCTGGAAATATTTTTTCCGCTAAACGACTCCAGTAGTTTTTGAATGTTAAACATAAATGACATTTTAATCAATTTTACGAATCACTATGTCAATTTCGGTTCCATGTGGGTTATGAACTAGTCAGACAACATTTCCGCTGTCGGACCCAAGTTAAATACAAGTGAGGGTAAACGACGTGACGTAGTTGCTCATTGAAACTTCCCTTCACGTTCCACTCCCATTTTTTTCTCGGGCGTTTAAAATGTTGTTGAGGTGACTTGTCGTGCGCGAAGAATTCTGGAATATTCTTGTTGAGTGTGTTCTTCGCGTTTCGCGATCTGTGGAGAGACGAATCGTCTCCGTTTGTTTCCTCAGCTGCTATGTTTATTTCTGTTGCGCGTCAGGATGCACTGGGCAGATCGCTCCTCCTAAGTTGTTTCAGATTTCTGAGTAGCTTTCGGACGAACCCATTTCGTGTTCTTTGATGAATTTATGAGACGCGTAAATGTGGTGGAGACAGGGGTGGAATCAAGTAGGGGGAGGGGTGATCCCCCTACACCCCCTCCAGGAAGTTGACTTGAGTTTCTAAAATACACAGAGGGGCGCGTTAAATATTTTTTTCATTTGGTTTACAATATGTAGAACCCTGTTCCTGGTTAACATCTTAGAGATTTAAATTACATGTCGCCATTTATCCTTTCCATAGCATTTTGTTCCGGATGGTTAAGGATTTTTATATGCAGCGCAGTGTTATTCTATATATCCATCCTGGCCCGGGTTTTTCTCCGTCTTTCTTTGGGGTAGAGGCGGATTTCTTATACAGGTTCTCTAGACTTTGTCTAGGGTCGTGTTTATTGTAACAATAAATCGTGAATTTAGTGGGATTTTTTCAACTCTTTATGATTTTTAAACACTATACTCAGAATAATCTATAGTTCGATAATAACTTGTACATGTAAATTTACAAACATATTTGCGTTAAATTACAAACATATTGACATTATATTAGTATTATAACTCGCAGCTAACTTTTTTATCTTATCTAGGAACTTATGCTGAATTTTTTTGAATCCTCCTCTGCCTCAGGGCCCTTGATTTGGAATTGATGGAATACGTCCCTTGCTTGCTTCTGGAGAGTAAATTAGTTTATAGACCTCCACGTGGTCATACGCAGTTTGTACTGTTTTTTTTACAATAAATTTATTATTATACAGAAGTGCATTTCAAAAGAATCACTCAAATGCAAGTTCAAGACTGGAAACAAATTAAATGCGTTTCGGCCGGGATGGGTGGGAGGGGAGGAAAGTTGACAAAGGTTTTCGCCACCCCCGCCCCCACCACCAACTGCGCGGAGAGCACTTAAATGTTTGTGTCTTTTATTTTGTGTTGAGAACAGTTTAAACATTGAAACTGTTTATTACATGTATATTTTTGTTAACCATTTTTTGAAATATTTATGTTGAAGATTATCGGATCCTGCCTGGTTTTGCTGTCGGTAGCTGGAAAGGCAGCAATCGTCGACTTTTCGCAGGCATGTAGTACTGAGTGTTCTGTAAAAAAACCCGCTTGTGGTGTGTGTGTTTTTTTGCTATATTTCTCTCTTAACTTTGGAAGCCATGCTTTCTCCCAGTTTGAGATGTAATTTAAACCCCTTACGTGTTTGGATTTTTCCGTGTTTTTTAGAGAGTGTAGTACTGCAACTAACCGATTGTAACACCTCCGAATTCGTTTTGTAAGTATACAAACAGGCAAAATTGTCTTACTATCAAGGAATTTATTCGCTACATTTTTGTTATATGATAAAAAAATACTTTGTCATTTATTTATTTTTATCAAGATCTTTTGATTTTTGTATGTTGAGTGTGATGTTGAATGTTCTAGAAATAATAATTTCGGAAATATGAATATTAATGAAATCGATTTGTAGAGATTTTCTGAAAATTAGTGCTACTATTTTGAAATTTACAAAATAATGGACCCACTAAGGCACGATTTTCAGGAACATAAAAAACGTGAAGATTCATTTCATTCCTACATATACGTATGACGCGATGAGTCTTCAAATGAACGAATCTTATGGTGCGTTAGTGTAGATGGGAAGCTAGTGGAATGATAGTGGGTACTGAAGAGAAGTGATACGAGGGAAATAAGTGATTTAGAAAAAGGTGGGAAGTGAAATGTGAAGTGAAGTGAAGTGCACGAAAGGGGTAAATCGAGTTTTTGGGTCATCAGTGCAATGAAATGTGCAATAAGTTTTTTTATGAATTTTTTGGATGTTTCATGGTAAAATGTTTTTATATTTCATTCTTTAATATTAGTTGAATCATATAGTTTAATGATTTATTTAACGATTTTTTATTCAGTGCTCTGTGAAATGTATTTTTGTATTTTTTGTATTGCATTTCCTTATATTGTGCCACCGGAGAATCTGCCTAATTGCAGTAAAAAAATATTGTTATTTATTATTATTCAGTGAGCGATGTGATACTCATTCAGCAAAATCTTGCAATATCATATCGCAACTTCAAAACTTCAATACATAAAGTTTTTTTTATTTTTTATTACTTCATCTGCAATCGGATTATTTAATTTGGTTTCCCTACCCCTAGATACATTTAACCATTCTTGTGTGAATGGCCTTTAATAAATTGTCTTAAAATATTTCCAGTCAGGTATCTTGCGAATTTAAAGATTATTTCATAAAAATAATTGTACGCGAGACTAGGACTGGCGGAAGGTTGCGAATGGGTGTCTATATCGTAACTTTTGTAAAATAATTTGAATTCGTTTGTTAACTTACGAATAAATTGAACTTTTTCATTCAGTGGAGTACAAATTGAAAATGTAGGTCTGGGTGGAAATGGTGAACTGTTGTGGAAATGGTGAACTGTTGTGGAAATGGTGAACTGTTGTGGAAATGGTGAACTGTTGTGGAAATGGTGAACTGTTGTGGAAATGGTGAACTGTTGTGGAAATGGTGAACTGTTGTGGAAATGGTGAACTGTTGTGGAAATGGTGAACTGTTGTGGAAATGGTGAACTGTTGTGGAAATGGTGAACTGTTGTGGAAATGGTGAACTGTTGTGGAAATGGTGAACTGTTGTGGAAATGGTGAACTGTTGTGGAAATGGTGAACTGTTGTGGAAGGCGAACGGGTGGCGTAGTGGTTAACACCCCTGCGATCGAAGTAAGAGTTCCCGTGTTCGATTCCCGCCTCGACGCCATTTTCACCTGACCGAAATTTATCACATACCTTCTCCACGTGTGGAAAGGGTACACGGAAGAAATATATGCCTAAAACATTTTTACTGCGCTTCCTTGTAGAGCATTGCTCCCCCTCCCCTGCAAGAGAATTTCGTAACTGCAAATTGGCGTCCTGCACTCATCCTAGGCGTTATATGCGAGGCGCTGTATGTTCTGCTTCCACATGAATGTTCTTGACTTGCGTCTAAGTACGAGCGTACTTTCAATCGCGTGGCAGTACTTTGTGGCATGTTCTACCCCAGCATCTTCAGTCACTGAATCGGAAAATTGCCCCATGTGAATTTTGTTGACCCGATCTGAGTAAATCGATCGGAAAATAAGACCAGATGAAGAGTTCTACAAGAAAAAATTGTACATATTTTGAAGGATTTTCCGTTCATTTCCTCCGCCATGAAAATATTGACACAAACACAATACTTCGTCCGCACGTCCACTAATTAAGACTAGTTCTCCAGATGAGTTTCATGCTCCGTTTTTCACTGTACATGTTGATCCTGAATTCTTGGTACACGTTTTAAGGGTTGGTACAGTGTGTCATTCATTGTTGTTTGTATTGGCGCAAGTAACGCAGTGAGGCGCAATGTGCACGAAATAAAGAGAAGAAAGTTAAAGACAAAAGTGTTTATTGGCAGCGTCGTTGACGAGTGCAATGATTGCAATAACTGTTCAAAATTGCAAAGTCCACCAACAGTGATACATGCTTGACTGCGATTGGCGCATTTACACATTCGAAGATGCCAAAGGGGTATTTCACGTGCAGCAGCTGCGGATATTCATTCGAGCAATGAGATCATGCATTTCCCGTGTTTTGCGCCTCGCCATTCATTGTTCCCATGCCATAAAATCATTGCTACAGTGTCCTGTACTAACCCTTCAAGTTTGAACCATGAATTTGCGATCAGTTTGTATTCAGTATTAATCTCAGAGAATGCCTTTATAGCAATCCAATAATGCTTTCTTATGATCCATCAATGGCAGGAATTTTCTCCTGTTTTCCTTTAGGTTCTTGGATCTGAGGACAATAAAATGATTTCCGTCTTACAGCCAACGTCCGTCAACGTGGCCACAAGCGGTTTTTAACTGTTTTTCTCACGATAAATTATTTCATTGAGGATCATTTTGGAAATTGGTTCCCGAAGCATCGTACCAGAAGGAATTCTTCTTCAAATGTTCTTCCTAACTATTTTATTTGTTAGTTTAAGAATAAATGTATACACATTGCGTGCTAGTGTTTCTAAGAATATAATTAAAATGATTATCAATGTGTATTTGATTTTTTTCCTGTTCTGTTTGAAACATTGACAGCATGTTAATTATCTGAATTGCATGTTTTTGTGTCTTATTTTTGGTGTTATTTTGTATTAAATCGAACGAAAATAAAAATTATTTGTAAATGAAATATGTAAGGTAAGTTCATGTGGACGATGCGTCTATTTTCGAAAAACCTTTTGGTTTGAATTTGCATTGAATGATTTCTAACTTTTTTTTTTACATCTATTAACCATTAAGATATGTCATGTCTCATTAATTTAAATGTTGGTGGTATTCTTATTAAGAATCTGCATTCTTTGGTCTGGTCTTTCATCAACGTTTTTTTATTGAACCTCACTGCCAGGTAACATATTAATTATGTTATGTTAAATGAAAATGGGAGACAGGACCGAGATTCGAACTCGGGACTTTGAGCTTAGCGCGCTCATGCGCTTACCAACTGCGCCATCCCGTTCGCCTCCCGGGCCTGTCTACCTCCCGAGCTCAGGGTCCCGAGTTCGAATCTCGGACCCATCTCCCATTTTCATTTAACATAACATAATTAATAATGTTTATTTAATTTGATTTTTTAAACTAAAGATTTAAAAATTTGAATTTTCGTAGTCAAAGACTACACTTTCTGGAGAGACGTACGTAGTGTTTTGTTAAAGACTAAAAAGTTATTTCCTTCAAATGAATGTGTCTTTACTTGACATCTCTGGAGGTCTATTGACAGTTTGACTCGGACTTAAGACATTTTTTTTTTGGGGGGGGGGATATTTGGTGGAGTATAAACACACGAGCAAGTTTACTGAACCTGTTTGCCTTTTTGGGAGTGGAGTAAAACGTGAAGGAGGTATTTGGAAAAGGAAACAAAATGCCCACTTTCTTGCTCGTGAGGAATCATCCAAAATGTTATTGCATTACAACGAAATTCGGATTCGAATTGATTAGCATAAAATGACTTATCAGACGTGTGATGATGCAGGGTCTCTCTGTACTGGAAGATGGGACAACACATTTATCATGTTTTTGTATATTTTATATTGTAGTTTTTGCAAATGGGAGGGAAATGTAGCTTAGTGCTATTGAAGCTTATCTAAATAAGAGGACGTACGAGGGTGGTAGGGGGCTATGTCACGAAGGGGTGTCGGTTATCTAGGCTCACCAACAACTTGGCCCACGCGGAGATGTTAGTTATATTTACTAGGAATAGTAGGAGGTGGACAGAAGGAGGAGGAGTTCGTTTTTCAATTATCGCAGCTTTAAGAATCGTGACACTGGATAGCGAAAGCTACAATTTATTTTCTGATCCTTCGCGGAATTCAATTAGGAGAGAGACTCTGGGTGTGAAAGTAATAATGGTAACGGGAAAAATCAAAATAGTGAAAGAAAATTATAATAAAGTAGGAATTTAAATTGAGATTCCGTTAGACGGGAATAAGAAAAGAAAAAGCTTAAAAGGTTAGCGCCAAGTCTGTTCTTATAAAACACTGGTGTATGACGAGCGCTGTCTGTCACGTCCCAAGCAAGTTACTTCGCTTCGCTTCAGAAAATGAGACTTGGAAAATTGAAGTAAACGGAGTGAAAGAGTGGTGAGTGATAGAAGCTTCTGGAGGTCGGCAATTAGTTGCTATGAGGAGTGGGAGTTACGGAAGAAAGAGAAGTCCTGCCTTGAAGCTCAGTTGATCCCCGTCTTGAATCGGGTTTCTCTCCGGTTTGACTTCGGCTAGAGGCGGATTTTTTTATTACAAGTCGCTAGGCTCTCGTCTAGGGGCGGCATCTGTGGAAATAATTACGATTTATAAATAATATTTCCAGAATAATCTAGTTTGATAATAATACGCACTTTGAAATAACTTTTTCTTTCTTTTATTTAATACAAATTTGTTGGTTAATAGAATAACTCGTGATGAACAATTTCTATTCTTTTCTTAGGAGTAAAGTGAAGCTAAAATTTTTGAATCCTTAGACTCTGCCTTGGGGCTCTTCATCGGAATTCATGGGATGGTCCCTTGCTTTTGCTTCCAGAGAGTAAATTAGTTTTATGATCTTCCACGTGCCCATATTCAGTTTGTAACTGCTTTGTTCATAATAATTTTATCATTATTGAAATGTATTATTTATTATTTAGTAAGTTATTACTGTCGGTAAAATTTTAAAAGGAAGAATCCCTACGGAGGTACGTGTATCTACGTTCGTAATGATATTTTATCTTCTCCACTGACAGGCTACGAAAATTTCTGCGTAGATAGTGTGTTCGAATTTTCTGCAGTTAATCTGACCGACACCGGTATTGTTGTTTTGTGTATTTATAGACCTCCTCAATCAGATCTTGACATATTTTTTCGGAACTTCGAAATTGCTTTAAAACATATCACACACAAATCTACTAAATCTATCGTTATATGTGGCGATTTCAACATCGATTTCTTGAGTACATCCGACTCTGCACATTCACCAGTTAATCGATTCAAGAATCTTATCGACTCCTTCAACCTTGTTACTACGATAAACGACCCCACTCGCCTCTCCGGCGCATCTCAAACATTGCTAGATCAAATTATCGTCAACAATGGAATCTCGTATCTCTCTGAAGTGTTTATCGCCGGATACAGTGATCACCTTGCTCAGGTATTGACTATTAATAATAAACTAAAACCACTTAAAATCCTTTACAAGTTTTCAAGAGAGTTTAATGACACAAATCAATCCATATTTATGAATTGTTTGCTTGAAGAAACGTGGAAAGATGTTTACAATTGCCAAAACACCGACGACAAATTCAATATATTTATCTCAATATTCCTAAAACATTACAACTCTAGCTTTCCCATAAAACGTAAGTTAATTAACACAAAGAATAACACAGTGGATGGATCACCCAACAGATAACAATTTCTTCAAAAAAACAAACACTGTTTATATTATCTTTCAAACCACCCGAATTCCATGATTATTTTCGTAAATATAAGACTATTCTTCGAAAAGTAGTCTATACAGCTAAAGTTATGGAAAACGACAGGCAGGTATTAAAATCGAACAACCGGATGAAAACCATGTGGAATATTATTAAAAATTACACGTCAACTTCTGAAAATCGCAGAGAAAATTTTTCTCTACCAAACGATGTCAAAATCGTATCGAATCCTCAGGACATCTTTGTTTTATTCCGGTAGAATTTACTAGCATCCATTTTATGTTTAATTTCTTAACTTTTACGCGTACTGCCACCGCGAGTCTCCTACAAAAGTTCCGCTTGTGGTTTTAAATGCAGCCTTCCCCGTGTGGGCTTTAAATACACCACAAAGACGCGGAAACTGACTTCTACTGGAAAGTGTTACATTCTCTACATTCATATCTTGAGTATTACTCCAAATTTACAAGTGTGCCAAAAGGAGTAGAAAAGTTCAGAGTTTGTTGTATGCTCTAACATTTCCGTTTGTTCGTTATTCTGTAACCCCGTTAACCAATAATCGCTCCTCCGGACACTGCTATCACTGTGAAAAGGGGGATCGAATATTGTGTCATTTACGTCTCGAATTATATTTGTACACTTTTTACTATCATTATTTATTTGTTTTATGGAAGAACATCGATCTTGTTTTTTTACTCTGTGTTTATGAGAAAGTGGGTGTTTTGTGTCGGGAAAGTGCTTCCAAAATGAAATCAAAATGGTATTTACACTCAGTAAAAAGAATATAAAATATCGAATTTAACGTAATGTTGTATTTGTTATGTATTTTTGTGAGACACTCTGGGTTCTTGTCTGGGGTGGTGGTCTATTGAAATAATGAATCTGGAATTCAGTGTTATTTAATAATTACGATTTATAACCAATACTTTCAGAATAATCTATAATTTGACAAGAAACATACGTGTGAAATTATATTTTTGTTTTTTAGTAAATACACATTTGTTATTTTGTTGATATTATAAATCATAGTTAACTCTTATTGCTTATTTAATGAGTGTGTTGAAATTTTCTACCCGCCTCTGCATTAGGACCCTTGACAGGCGTAAATGGGATTATCTCTTGCATGCTCCTACAGAGTAACTTACATTATTCCCTTCCACGTGGTCATCCGCAATTTACAACTTTTGCTTTTTATCAATAAATTTATTTATTTACGGGTATCAAAAAACGTTTGAACCAAAACCTCATAATTCCACGCAGACAAATACCTTAGGTATTCTCACATAAATCTGCCCGAAATAAATATGAAAACCATTTCTTCTATTGTTTACCAGATGATTCTGGCGAGGTGTGGGTCAACCGCACTCGACGCCAACTAGTGGCCTCTTTACATTCGCGTGAGACAGTATGTTGGATCGCAAACAACACCTCGTCTTTGCTTAGCTTCAGCGAAGCGAGTGTTCAAAGGGTCCGCAATGGTCCCGTTACTTGTCCACGTGATGTTCCGCCTGCGCAATTTGCGGGTAGTGGGGCGCACCTGTCAACACGGTGACTGTGTGAAGAGAACGGCTCAGGCAATATCGGCAACACCTGGTGTGCGCGCCCCGTGCTCCACGGCTTGCTTCGTGGGGTACAGGAAAAGTATCTTATCTTCCGTCACTTTTTCAAATACTTTTTGACGGGAAGAAATATAATCTATATAAATAAAAATTAATGCTACTCGTTGGAAACAGCATCACTTGAGAACGGCTGGACCGCTTTCCCTAATCCTTTTTTTTTTCTTTTTCTTTTTTTTTTTTTCTTTTTTTTTTTTTTTTTTTTTTTNCTTAGGGAAAGAAAAACTGGAAATTAGCCCGGAAAATCGAAACACTCGCGAAAAACTTTAGAAAGTATTTTTCTTTCTATGGGATTTTTGAATGAACTCAAGACCACAACTCACGATTCGAACGATGGACATACGTAATTCTTTTTTTGTTTCGTTCGTTATTGTACTGGAAAAGTTTTCTAAAAAAATTAACATACGTTATTAAAGATAGAAGTGTTTAAATTCATCAATTTAAAAGAGTAATTTAAGAAGGAAAAAATTATCATTAAATGTAATGAATTATTCATAGTGTGCATTTAACAAAGCTAAATAACGCCTTTAAATTGTCAAATTTCGACGAATAGATTATATTTTACAAGAATTTCAATGAAATGATAGAACCGCGCAATGCCTGGGAAGCGGCTGTCGCAGAGATGGTGTTGTGTATACAGTAAACGTCTGTATTAAATTAGTATTATTACGAATTTGAAACGTTCGGATGCTGTACATGTTTTCAAAAATTAGTAAGTAAGAGTACTTTCATGTTACGAAATAGATTGATTTCATTTTTTCCTGCGTAAAAGAAGCTTAGTGTAAGAAAACTCATGAACAACGCCAGGTGATCAGCTAGTTATAGATAAAAATAGTATTTATTTTGTATTTTGGGACCGAAAGACAAAGCCCGCTTAAAGCATAATGGAAATTGTTTGTATTGTTTTCTCTCATGACAATTACAATTGTTAATAGAGAACAGAACTATTTAAAGTTATTGTCCAAAAATATTCGTGTATGGGTGGATGTGGCCCGGGGTGGGGGGTCCTATAGCCCCCTTACACCCCCCCCCCCCCCCNACAGTTAGGAAGTATTTTTAAAACACGTAGAAATAATTTTCCAAGTTTATTTCAGCGATTTTGTTTCTATAATTATTTTTTCCTTTTAAGACTTGAGTTCGGAATTTTAAATATTCATTCCAATATTCTTCTTTTCTGAACCGAAAAGTTATTTTTTTTACAATACTTGTTGTTAATGTTCTCGATATATCTGGGTAAATAAAACATGTCGTCCATAGTGGGTTCTCCTCACTGTTGTAAGACGCAAAAGATAATGAATTTATTTGATAATAAATTTTATTGTCAAAAAACAGTACAAACTGCGTATGACCACGTGGAGGACAATAAACTAATTTACTCTCCGGAAGCAAGCAAGGGACCATCCCATCAATTCCGATCAAGGACTCTAAGGCAGAGGCGAATTCAAAAATTTCAGCAAAAGATCCTAGATAAGATAAAAAGTTAGCTGCGAGTTATAATACATATATAATGTCAATATGTTTGTAATTTAACGCAAATATGTTTGTAAATTTACATGTACAAGTTATTATCTCTGTGCCTGCAAATGGTTTCTTCCACCTGAAATATGTTTACGTTTGAATTCTGTTTCATTGATTATGGAAAATTATATTCTTTGAAGATAATTTCGGGATTGAAAATCAAAGCAGTAATTTAAGAAAATGGAGAGCTTGTTCCTGCTAATTCACTTCAATTATCCCACGAGTGTGAAGTGATAACTCCTTTTGAGTTATTTGAAAAATTATGAATATAAGTCTTCTGTGAATACTGAACGATTCAAATTTCCGTTTTACATTGTTGTAGGATGTATATATTATTTCCTGAGTAATAACTGAGAAAAGGGTCGATTATTTTGCAAAACTTTTTCTCTTGTTACTCCCTTTATTTTGGAATTTATCTCATGCATTGTCCCTTCCTGGCCCGGGGTTTTCTCCGGTTTTCCTCCGGGTTTTCCAAAGACGGGAATTTCATTCAATACTTTTGTCCTTATTAATCTCGAAATTTCACTGCAGCACATTTTATATCTAGGATTCATTTTGGAATAATAAATTAATAACAATTCGTATTAGATTAAACTGTTTTAAAAAAATATTAAATCCGCCACTACCCTTAAGCCCCTGATCGGAATTGATAGGATGGTCCCTTGCTTGTTTCCGGAGAGTAGCCTTCTTTATTATCCTCCACGTGGTCATACGCAGTTTGAAACTTCTTTTTTTGAGAATAAATTTTTAAAATGTTTAAATGAACACACACCGAAATTTACATTTCCAGAACAACGTTTCAAAATTCCGATGTTTTTCATCTGAGAGAATGTTAACATCGGTTGCTTCTATTAAACGATTCGCTGATGTAAAAGTTTCTCTTGAACTGTTTCTCTCGCCTCTTCAGACTTCCATAATGCCGCTCAAATTACGCACTTAAGCGATTTAATATTCTGAAAAAGTCTGAAAAGCGTAAAAAAAAAATTAAAAAAAAAAAACTGGAGCAAATAGTATTCTCTTTCCAAGGACTCCGGTTCTCAAACTTTTGTTGAATGAAATTCTTTTATGAATATGCTGCACTCGAGTCGCATTAATTAAAAGGAGTTTGTCTCATTATTGAGCTTCGAATTCAGTAGAGGGCAGCGGTGGTATCTATAGCCCCCCCCCCCTTGAACCAGAACTTTTAACAGATAAAATTGAAGTTGATAAATGACATAACTTTAAATGTTACCAGATTAATAATTGTTATTAGTTATAATTGTTATTAATAATGTACTTTTTATTTTTATTAATAATATATTATTTATTGTTATTAATAATATTTATTGTTATTAATAATATACTATTTACTGT
Source organism: Laupala kohalensis (assembly GCA_002313205.1). Lineage (NCBI taxonomy): Eukaryota > Metazoa > Arthropoda > Insecta > Orthoptera > Trigonidiidae > Laupala > Laupala kohalensis. The sequence continues at coordinate 30,818 of NNCF01127330.1, forward strand.
TATTAATAATATAATATTTATTGTTATTAACAATACCAGATTAATAAAATTAATAATTCCATATTATTAACTTTAATAAATAATTGTTATCGTTATCAATAATACCGGATTGTTTATTATTTACTTGATGCATTTTATTTAAAGGTAACATTTATAAAACTATTTTTGTAATACCGTGATATTTAAACAAAAATGCTCCCCTTGATTGCGGTCTGCAATCCGCCGCTGGTAGAGGGTANAGAGGGTAGCATAAGTCGTGACTTTCTTTTGTTTTTGTTACGACAATTACACGAGGATCTTTGATTTGTTTCTCATCAAGCTGAATGATTTTGAAATTTGTCAAATTTGAGTAATTTTGATTCTCGATTCGAGTTCCCTTAACTACATTAGACGAGACGGAGGTTTCCGTATCTTCGATACGGTGTGGTGGAAGCTTGTCAATAATTAATTTGGAAATTAATATTTCTGATAAATCCAAAGCCTTCAATGCATTGTAATTTCTAATAAAGTGGTCCAGATAGTTCTGCAAAGGAACCGCTCTGTATTTCTCTAAAGAAGGAGGGATGAATATTTTTTCGAGATGGTTATTGGCATTGAGCCTGTGATTATGAAATCTACCACGTAGTGTTTTCCAAGTTACAGGAAAATTATCGTTGGAAACAGGAATGTTCTTTGACCACTAATGCAGCATCGGTGCAGCAGGACTAAAGATAGAAATTTTTTATCAATTTGTATAATCTAAGAGTTGTCAATTTCATATGTTAGTTCAAAAATTTGTACGTAATTCTTTGTAGAACCGAAAATAACTGAATCTGATTAAAGAAACCTTCAAATAATACATAATTTTTCGACAATAATTGCATTATCCTATTCTATCTCAAACTTAATTCATTACCAGATGAAACTTTTTAGCATTCCGCTTTAACCTGGTGAAAATGTCAACTATATCTCCAGCAAGTTTTCAAAAATTATGAGGTGAGACTATTCGTATGTACTTAACTCAACTATCAAGTTTTATTTTTAAATATATTTTTTGTGGTATTTGTAAATGGGAAATGTAGCTTGGTGCTATCGAAGCTTATCTGCATGTGGTGAGAGGAGGTAGGAGTTTGGTGGTTGGCTATTGTTAGTAGGTGGGTCGGTTTGCTGGATTTACCAATAACTTGGCCCACGTGGAGGGTTTTTTAGAAATAATAATAATAATAATAATAAATTTATTGCCAAAAAAACAGTACAGACTGCGTATGACCACGTGGAGGACTATATACTAATTTACTCTCCGGAAGCAAGCAAGGGACCATCCCATCAATTTCGATCAAGGGTCTTAAGGCAGAGGCGGATTCAAAAAAAAATTCAGCAAAAATTCCTAGAGAAGATTAAAAGTTAGCTACGAGTTATAATACTAATATAATGTCAATATGTTTGTAATTTAACGTAAAAAAGTTTGTTTGAATAACGCAAAAATATTAAGTTTGTTTCTTTTCTTGTGTAAAGGTTTCACTTTAGCTCTCTTAAATATGTTAGGAATCACCCCTTCCGATAAAGAACTAATAAAAATATTTATGAGTGGATTTAATGTAGCGAGGGACGAAAATTTAACAATGAACTCGGGTGTATCATCTATACCTGTTGAAGATTTGTTTTTTAATGAGCTCATGACTTCACTGGCGTTTGTTTCGGAAGTGAGCATAGAATTGTGTACGTACGTGGATGATATAATTGGAGGACATTGATTTGGAGATATTGAGTTCGTTATTTTACCTTCTTATGAGAAGTAAGTATTAAACAAATTTGCGATGTCCTGAGGATTTGATGCAATTTTGCCATCGTTTAGTAAAGAAACATTTTCTTCGCGATTTTCAGAAGTTGACGTGTAATTTTTAACAATGTTCTCATGGCTTTCATCCGGTTGTTCGATTTGAGTAGAAGTGGTTAGTAATTGTTAAGAGTTATTGATAGTAGAGGAGGAAAGAGGGTTCGCTTTTCAGTACTCGCAGCTATACGAACTGGGACAATCATGTGAAAAGCTGGAATTTTTTTCTGATCTTGATGAGCTAGAACGCTACCACATGAACCTCCCGGGGCGTTTAACTATCAAGTTGAGGACACTTCTGTAGACCCAAGTTCTATGTTGGCTTCGTCCCTGAGGATCAATGTGGAGTTGCAGGAAGTTTCCTGCAGACAGCGCGCGAGTAGCTTCGTTGTTTTCCGTATAATGCGTCGCAGCAAATAAATCTGCATGCGCGTGTCGCACATAGCGCTGTTTCACTAATTAGTCGGAAGATGGCGCCGAGAACAACGGAAGGGGAGGAAGCGCATGGGAATATGAGTTGGTAGCAAAAGGAAGAGCGTAGAAAATGAAGGTGGGGTCCTTTAGAAATGAGGATGACTGGGACTCAAGAGAAACGTAGTGAAGGGTTGTGGACTGTAGTAAGTGGGAAATGCATAAAAAGAGAACATAAAAAGAAAGAAATTTATTATCAAAATGCAGTATGGCAATTATTACTCTCCGTAAGCAAGCAAGGGACCATCCCGTCAACTAGGATCAAGGACCCTATGGCAGACACACCTAAGATAAGAATAGATATACTAGTTAGCTACTTATCATATCATCAAAATACCAATAATGAAACAAGAAAAATATTTTACAAGTACGGATTCAATTCCCAAACTAAACATTATTCGGAAAATATTTTGTTACAAACCTAAACTGTTAACATAACTCTAAATACAAGATTCATTATGACTGTGGACCGGAGACCCTAAGCAATAGCCTACTATATACCGCCAATATCTAATATATGTTAATGCCATATGAATAAATCATTTTTCATCAGTATCAAAACTTTTTTGCCACATTTTAATTATAATACAAACAAATATGTTTAAATACTTATTTTCATGATTTAATTACGATGTTAGTGAATCTGCTGCCCCAAGTTTAAATCTGCTACCAACACACTGTCGTCTTACTCTACAACACAAGGTAACAATAAAAGAAAAATCATTATTTAAATATCTTTTTTTTTTTTCGTAAAATTACAAACATATTGACATTATATATGTATCATAACTCGCAGCTAACTTTTTATCTTATCTAGGAACTTATGCAAAAAAAATAAAATTGAATCCGCCTCTGCGTTAGGGCTCTGGATCAAAAGTGATGGAATACGTCCCTTACTTGCTTCCGGAGAGTAAATTAGTTTATTGTCCTCCACGTGGTCACACGACGCAGTTTGTACTGTTTTTTGAAAATAAATTTATTATTATTAATTGGAAAATAACGTCGTTCTTCAAAATGTAGGAGCATTCGTCCGTTTTCCTTAGTTACGTGCACTTTAAAAGCGTTCTTTTTTATTTCTTTTTTCTCAGCACCTGTCGCTTCTTTCGATACGATTCAGAACCCTTTCGTGTCATCGAGTTCTCCAGCAGCGCGTCACCCACGTTGCGGGAAGCAGACAGTCGCCGCCCGGGAGACTCCTTCCCCAAAATCCTTCAACGTGGTTCCTTGCGGACCTCGCAATTATGTTATATTTCTCTTCAGGGCGATACACACGCGAAAAACTTTATTGAAATGCAAATTCTGAAATGTATTTGAAATAAACCCCCCGGAACTTATCGGGAAGTGAAGCGATACGAGGGAAATGAGAAAGAGGAAAGCGATGCGCACTGAAGGGGTAAATAAAATGTGCATTCATTAANAGGGAAATGAGAAAGAGGAAAGCGATGCGCACTGAAGGGGTAAATAAAATGTGCATTCATTAATTATTAATATTTTAGATGTTTTCATATTTACTACTTTAATTTTAGTTTAACAATTTTTCTTTTCAGTTCTCTGTACTATGTATTTTTATTGTATTTCCTTATATTCTCCCACCGGGTAATATCTACCCATTTGCAATTAAATAAATATTATTAACACATTAATAACGCAATGAGAATGAAGGATATTAACTCTGAAATGTATGTTTCTTTTAAAATTTCATATCTGTGGATTGTTTATGATACTTCATAAAAATATTTTAAATGCCATTATTTTGATTAATTGTGTTAAAAATCTGCATGTCCAGGTTGGAATGAGAAATATGTAAATATTGAAAACAATATACACATCACGTCAAGTCAAACTGTCCATCAACAGGCCTCGCAGTGTTTCCAGGGGTTCACAGAGGATGGAGCTCCGCAAATACTGGGTTTAATCACCAAGAGAATACGCCGATGGTCAGCATGTCGCTCCGNTTCCAGGGGTTCACAGAGGATGGAGCTCCGCAAATACTGGGTTTAATCACCAAGAGAATACGCCGATGGTCAGCATGTCGCTCCGACCAGTTTGACCCCAGGATAGACCTAGTACTCGTTACACATCAGGCTGAGTGGACTGGATGAAAGTCTAGATACTGAGGTGTAATGAAAAACCCCACCCACCGGGAATCGAACCACGCCATCGAGCCAGTAACTCAGTGCTCTACCCAGTTTTTTAGTACCAACTGAGCCACCCTGACTCCAAAGTAGACACACAGTATTTAATTAAAATACTCGTATGTTAAGAACTGCATCGATGCGCAGCCAGTTACTCCGTCAGGTTGGCAAACACGATTAAAAAAAGATTTGCGATAGTGGGAATCTGTCGACAGGTGTCGAGATTCGATGAGGTCAGCTAACTCCCAGAACGCAGACCAGGACTTATACTGAGAGCAGTAAATAAATAATACTTACATCCTTACATTGTACGAAAAAGTTACATTTGTATTATAGAATTCTTTCACTTTTCTTAGAAAATTTAATATAGACATTCGTATGAAATATCATAAAAAGTGAACAGAGATCTTTAATATATTCTATAATCCGTAACAATCTGTTGCGTTCCCCGCTCAACTTTCCAATTAGAATTCATAACAAAGATTCGTGGCCCTAGACACTTTACACTAAAAAATATAAGAAAAAAGAGAAACACTTCAAAAAAGAAGTCATAAAATATTATAATTATTAAATAAGATAACATATTTAAAAGGTCAACCGGTTTCAAAATATTTATAATCACATTAGATGGTACACTCCTTAACATGATAATTGCACATTCAAGTATAGATTGCATAAATCATCTTCCACATTAAACTCTTTGCTATTGCCTTATGGACATATTTATTTAAATTCCCTCCCAGATGCCCCTAAAGAAACCGGAAGTGGAGCGTGGTGTGTAAATGAAGTCCAGAAATAGACTTCTTCTATTCCCCCAACGCTTTCAAAGTCAAATCTCAAGTTTGGTTTTAATGCATCAATTTGTTCGTAAGTTCTTAACCTACACACATACATACGACATTGAACATCATCGCCAATATTTGCAAATAGACTCTTCTCCTTGAGGCAATGATCCCAAGAAAATCCGAAGAGATCTCAAAATTATATTTTCTACCGATCACACGATTTGAGTAATTGGAAAGTACTAAAGGTGACTAAAGCGACTAAAGCGTGTTGTGAATGTGATCTATAGACAATAATATAACTATTTTAGGTAATACAAGTATTCTGTAGCGTTGAATGAAATCCAATTCCTGAAAATAAGTCGTATCTGTATGATACACATTCAAGTCTGTACTACTGCAGTTACGTCCTTTGCCAAGAAACTCACGTTGCCCTTCCTTCCCTTTACGCGCAGGGGAGCAAATTTCAAAACATCCAATTGCCACACGCGCACGTTTCTTCCGTGTACTCTGTCCACATGTGATAACTTTCGGTGGAATTGGTGTACAGTCTGTCTCTTANGAAGGTGTAGCGGTTAACACCCCTACGATCAATCGAGGAGTCCCGGGTTCGATTCCCGGTTTGTCGCCGTTTTCACCGAAAGTTATCACGAGTGTGATATAGTTTCTTCTCTGTTCTTTTGTCGTGTCGATCGCAACGAACAAAGATTTCCTTTTGCCACAAATAGAGGAAGAACCGTTTCAGACTGGTCCTTTTGTGAGTATGACTGCTTTCATTCTGTTTCACTTCTCTCTCTCTCTCTTGGAGTTTTATTTCCTCCCCGGGGCGCTTTCCTCCTTGACGAAACGACGCAGTGTTGGCGACACTGTTTCTCGACGCCGATTGGCGGGTGTTTTACGTTTCGTTCTTTACGATTCGTCGCGTGACTTTGTGACGCACGAAGACCTTTTTCTTCACGTTGAGGAGGACATCGAGAGTATCTCTCTCTCTGCCCCGCAAGAATTCGTGTCGAGTCGATATAGAGTGAAAATTCAAAAAAAAAAAAAAAAAGACTTTGAAACTGAAACTTTGATACGAAATATTTTCACAAAGTAATAATAATAATAATAATAATAATAATAATAAACGTATCGTCATACAAGGAGAATACAAACTGCGAATGACAATAAACTAATCTACTCTCCGGAAGAAAGCAAGGGACGTATCGTCCCATCGATTGCGAATGAAGCAAAGTGCGAGTCATTTGAATAACATTCTGGGTTTTGAAAACCGTTTAATTTTTTTCAAGTACATAAAATATATTATGGAACGGTTTACATCTAAACTTAATATTTGTGCAAAAATCATCTTCTGCGCTGCTTCTCTTAATGATAAATATTCCCAGTCTACGCGACTGAAATGACCAGCTGAGACTCTTTGGTAAATAATATTTGAAAAAATATTTTTCAGTGTAATTAAGATAATTAATATCAATTTAAAGAAGTAAATAAATAATGAAATTAATGAACCCATCAGTTTTGAAGTTGTAGTTTCAGAATACCTTGTGTGGAATGGACGAAGAATGCTGTTAGATTTTATCTGCAATTTGGTTATTCGAAGAAAGGGTTTCGTGCGAGTTTTCTTACGCAGCATGTGAGCAAACCATTTTGTGGTAAGCAGATACAGTACTATGAAACAGAATACAAGGATTGAGAAAATCGAGAACATTAGGAAAAATAAAATAATAAATAAAAAATCTTTTTAAAACAAGCTTTTATTTAAGGGATGTACCAAAACGAAAAAGATAAGGCAAGGTTTTTATTAAAGTAATGCAATGTCAAATGCTAGTACCTCCATACAAATTTCACATTAGTGGATCCTAATAAAAATTTACGTACTCGCTATCTCCAATCCTTGAAAATGATTTAATATTTTATGTTGAATTGTTTATCTTCAAGATAATGTCATAGGGAGTGATTGTTGGTATAAGGACGTACTTTTGCCGAAGATTATTTGTTTACAATTTGCGCGACAAACTTTTTGAAAACAAATAATTCAACATAAAATATTAAATCGTTTCCAGTGATAGAGGTAGAAAGTTAGTGCATCGCTTAAATAAAAGCTTGTTTTTAAAAAGTTTTTTTATTTATAATTTTATTTTATACATTTTAATATTAGAATTTGTTTATTTATTTGTGTTAATTTTTAATGTTGCATGTTCACTTGTAATACTCAAAATACCTTTTAACACAAACTCGTATTAATATAAATAAATAGCATAAATGATGTAGCATCCGTGAGATACACCTTTCGATAGCATAAACATCTATTGAGAAACGGTCGTAATGATAAGATAAGAAGTTAAAATGAAAAGCGTAAGTTATGCAATGCATTATACTTATTTGTATGAAAGAGACGGATTGTATTTCAGGGAAAGCTTCCCGGAAATAATTCTTGGCGAGTTATCCCGGAATAAAATGGTTATAAATCTTTTTAAAAAGAAAGGTTTTTAAAACGAATTTTAATGATTTTATCTGCCGTGAATTCAATTCACTTGCTCTTGTGGCGCTGTCCTGTACTTTCTGCATCGAGCGTGTGGGTGGAACGAATATTGCTTTGTGTCTTAGTCGGGTGCGTTATTAACTTGTATTTATTTGCAGCAAATAATCGCTTTTGTGACTACTATAAATATTTAGTGGGATAATACTTAAATTTGTAGAAGTTGGCAATTCGTGTTGAAGGTGCCATGTTGCTTTTCTTTTTTCGTCAAAGTTACGTGACTTGGAGTAAAAGTCTGCGTTTCCTGTTTCCCCGTCATACGCGAGTGAAGCAGCTTCATCTGCGAATCCAGTTTTTTTATCTTCCATCTCGATTCAAGAGATTAAAACGTGCGCGTTCGCCTGGAATGTTGGTGGATTTGCGTTCGGTCGAGAGATCAGTGGACAGAGGGAAATCAATTGCTCTCTGAATCAATTCGGAACGAAGTGGCACTTGCTGTGTTCTACCACTACGTTTAATAAACATAACAGATACTGAGGGGAAAATGACTATAGAAAAAGTAAAATTACTGAAACGTTTTTACGTGTTAAAACAACTAGCACTCTCGTTTTTATTTTATTTTCTCAAACCCATATTTTGAAATTGGTCGAGAAAATTTATGAAAGGAAACATTAACTTATAGATGAATAAGATTACCAAAAAGTCAAGTTTTATTAGTTTTTTCCAGTAGAGGCAGATTTTTTATGCAGACGCGCTAGGCTCTTGCAAAGGGGCGGCATTTATTGAAATAACAAATCTGGAATTTGGTGTTATGTAATAAATACGATTTATAATCAATACTTTCCGAATAATAATAATACGCAACTGAAGGGGAGAAAGAATGAAGGGGGTGTGTAACAGCAAAAGTGAGTTTTGAAATATTTCGCCTTGAAGTTATCATTGCGGTACTTTTTTTCTTATTATTTTATTAAGTTCTTACTCAAATATATTATTCCTATATGTGGTAAAAATTTTATTCAGTATGAATTTTTGTTTCAAAAGTAGTTTAAAAAATAAAAATAAAAAATATATATTGTACATTTCTCCTTAGGTATATGGCATATGAAGAGGAGGTATATGGTATTTTTACATTACATACCTCGTTTATTCACTAGATATATATTTGGTAAAATTAAATGACTGTAGGAAGGAGGCGGTATGTGGTAATTTATGTTACATTCATCCTTCTTTCATCAGAAATTACCAAAATTTTATAACACGTACCGAAGTAATTTTATTGTTAGGAATGTGTTGAAATGTTAAATCCTCCTTTGTCTTATGGCTCTTGATCGGAATTGATACGATGGTCCCGTACTTGCTTCGGGAGAGTAAATTAGTAAATAAATAGATAAAATACTAAAAAAAAACCCAGCTACAAACTGTTTATGACCACATGGAGGGCTACATTACTCTCCAGAAGCAAAACCAAAGGGACGTATTCCATCAATTCCGATCAAGGGCCCTGAGGCAGAGGCTAAGGATTTAACATTTCAGTTTTACACTCTTCAGATAAGGATAAAAAAGTTTAACTACTTGTTATAATACCAACAGAGTACCAACAAATTTGTATTTATTTCACAATTACGAATAGTTGTAAACTATATATTACTTGGAAATAATTGTTGATAAATCGTAACTTATAAATAACTCTAAATTCGCTAATACTTATATCAATGAATGCCGTCTCTAGGCAATAACCTGGCGAGTATGTATAAAAAAATCTGTCTCCACCCGAAGGAAAACCGGAGAAAAACCCGGGCTAGGAGGGGGTTACAGAATGAAAGAACACAACCGTGACAATAATAAGACATAATACTAGCATGAAGGAAAATAGTTTTGAAATTGTTGTGGGATATTTTGAAAGTACTTCAACAACGGCGTGATAAAGTACGAGATGGTTTTAATTTTTATTAAAATCAATAAATTCTTTTAAAATGTAGAAGGTATCTTTCAACTGCGGATTTCAAGAGATTGAATTTAATAATGCCTGTTATCTTTTTTGGGAATTGTATAGAATGATTCCCGAATGATATGGTCGTTTGTGGCAAAAACTAAATTGACAAATAAGAATGATGTATAAAGTGTTTACTTGAGATAAAAAGACTGAATTACGGAAAGTGTTAACGACCAATAAATGCTTTTTACCTCTGAATTCCTTTTCTTATTCAAATTCCTCCATAATTTCTCGAAGAGCTTCCCGATTAGACCTCGTCCCTTTTCCTCTGATGCAACCATGCGGTAGAAGATGGCTGTTAGATGAAGCCCTTGGTGAAGTAATATCCAACCTCCCTCCTGTCTCGTGTAACGAACTGTGCCTCTGGGACAGATCCTTCTGCCTCATTCTCTTGGTTCCGGTGGTGCGCGCCAATGAAATTCCTCTTCTAGAGGGAGAAGACGCCTGCCTCTTTGGAAATAGCGATTGACATTACCTCGTGTTGACATTTTGTTCGAATACTGGTCGGTGACCTGATCGGTGACCGATTTAGTTATTTAAAGTTTTCGTCATTCACTCTCTGATTCTCTATATTATCTATTAATATTAATACATATAGCAGCATGTTGACTGCAAAGAAATTTACTGGTGAAACGGGCTCATTATTTTTTTGTTTCCACACAATTATATTTTATCCGTGTAACTGATCTACAACTGGATATTGGTCAGAGTATTCCTAGAAGTTTAAACCGTATTTTTTTGTAAATGTGATGCTGGAAATAATAATAATAATAATAATATATTCCATTCGATGTGTAAATATATTAAAGACTGGTTTATTTCATGATCACTCTTTAGTTCCTAATTAAATTATATAAGAATATTTATGGTATGCTGGCCTTGTTTTCACATTAATAATATCCGATTTATCTTTATATTTATTAATAAATATATATTTTGAAATAGAATGTAAATCTTGCTGATCTTATCTCCCAAGAAAAACGAGGAAACAATTTGTATATTAGAGACTCTTTTATATAAATGCTAGTAAAATATTTCTGTAATAAACTTTTTAAATTGGGTACAATGATGACGATCATAATATAGAGTAACATGTGAAAATCATCCCTCTCCTAATAGAATGGTTTAATGCCGCTCGATTGATAGCGTCCAGATCGAGAAACGTATGTGCAATGGTTTGCACTACTAGTTTTATATTTTAACCACAAGGTAACGACGAGATGAATTAAAGTATGTTATGATCTTCTTTATCCGTGTTGAAAATATTATTCTAATTCCGCGTGATAGAAATATATTCAGTATTTTGTACAGATAGTATCGATATTACTCAGTATTAAGCATATTAAGAAGCAAAAACGAATATTATGTGAAAAATTCAGCTTCGTGAACCTCGTTATAGGTAATTATATATATATATATTAGTGTTTCCACAGTCCCTTGGTTGCTTTCGGAGAGTAAATTACTTTGTCTTTCTCGTGGTCACATGCAGTTTGTACTGCTTTTTTGACTATACATTTATTTATTAATACAACTTTCTCTGGTTTTAAGTGAACAGAATAGACTATATATATTTTGTTTTGAATTTCGGTTGCATAACATGTTCTTGTGTCTGGCTTTACGTTCCGCATCTCTAAAGGCAACGAAGGCTGAGAAATTTTCAATGCTCGCGCAACTTGGCGTAACTTGCTTCAACGTCTTTGTGTCCGACGTTCGCATGATTCATATGTTCCGCATTGCAAACGAGCTCACTTGTTTTAATTATTTCCAGGATGATTTAGTGTTTTACTGAATTGTGTTTAAACGTTAAACTCGGAAGATACATATATCCATTACAGCTCCTGGAATAATGTGATTTGTAACCTCCCTTCTTCAGATGTGGGATGCGAGGATTAGGTAATCTCATGGGTTACATAGTTGAATCACTTCTACTGTAGGTAGCAATTTGATACAATTTCATTTAATATTGGAAGTGAAAAATACGCACCAATGAAAGCGGACAATTTATTATCACTTCAAATGAAGTATACGTTAGAGCAAATCCATTTTCACAAAATAATTAATCATTTAAAAACTAATTACAATCACTACACACATTGGTACACATTATCATTGAATTAAAATATTACATATTGTCCTTATTGTGCCATGAAACTTTTTATATTATCCCAAAAAATAAGATTGATATTAAGGTAATTCGTGTGACCGTAAACTAAAATTTTAAAAAATATTGTTTACGAGATAAAATGAAAAAATTGTGAATGTAAACAAAATATCTGAGACAAACAAAAATTAAGGAACATAAGACTAATATTTATAGTAGTAATCTTTCTGTTGTCTCACGTCATCCTTTAGACAATAATCAGGAATTTGACTTGGGGAAAAAACTAAAATGCTTTGTATTGAAGGAAATTATTACAAACGTGAGATTTATGAGATGTTATACTATTAATCTACATTTTTAACATTATATTGTTACAATATTTCAAAAAGTTTTAATCATTCAACGTAACTACAAGAAAGTATGTAACTGTCTGCAAATGGTCGTTTCAAATTCTTATTGAACTACAACAGATGTTTTTACAACATCTAATTATTATTATTAATATTATTATACCACGTAAGAGAAGAAAATATGCGGTTGAAAAGTAAAAAAAAATAGGAAGGAGACAAATTTACATTGAAGCATTTAATGATCATTTAAGTAATTAAAAGCATTGATATCCCGTAACTTTGCTGGCATTTATGTTTAGGTTTTTGAAAAAAAAACCTTTCTAAAATGCTATTAATATATCTGAGAAAAAAATGTGAAATGCATTTCGAAAAATTAGATAGAGCCCTTTATCGTTCCATGGAGGACAGCATTCCTAGCTCTACCTACAAGAAGCGGTTGTGAGGTCTTCGACTGAATGACCCATTCTAGCAGCATTTCGTATCGACGCTTTTGGGATACAGACCTTTGCAGCCCAGGTCTCTCTCTCTGTATTCATCAGCTATACGTGTGTTTTGTTCTTGACTTTGGAAAGGCATATATGGAAACGTTATTTTAGTTAAGCACCAAATTGCAGACCCGGAGCTGATGCCATTGTTCCAGGACTCCTCTCTGGTGCTGACCTACAATATAACGTTTCCGTACATAATAGCATCAGAGTAAGTATCTTAAGGTGGGAACCGCACTTAACCCAAGTTAGTCCTATCAAGGAGATGCATAATTGTTTTCTTTATTGTAATTCTAATTTGTTTTAAAACGCGACAATATCAATAGTAATGATGAAAAAACATGATATA
>NNCF01127330.1:43853-60143 GCA_002313205.1 Laupala kohalensis
GAATGTATATATTTCAAAACATATAGCGACATAACAGTCTTATAAATATGTTGTAAGTGTTATGTAAATCTAATGTCGTTGTAGACAGAAACTGATGTATTTTCGTATCTGCAGAGCGTTTGCTGTCTTCCTATGCGTTATATCATCATTATACCTTTCATTTCAGCTCACTAAAATAGTATTCTACGTCTGCTTGGTTCATTTACACTGCTAAATATTATTCAAGCTTCTTGAAACAGTAAACTAATGTGTAAATGTAGCAGACAGAAATTATTTTACTGCATCTATAACAAACCTTGAAGCGAAATAGCGCTAATGAGGATGTAATGCTTACTAATTGTACCTTACGTACAGAAAATTTAAGCAAAATCATTGGAGCCGTTTTGTGAAACATTCAAAAGAGTTCATTGATCTTCATATGAAGGAGCCCTTTGTTTCAAAGTAAAAAAATTAGGGCACGTGCATCGACAACAATAAATTCTAACGTAAATACGAACTATGAATTAAACTAAACGTAGGCTTCGGCGGCCGGAGCCAGTATGAACTCTTTTGTCCGGGACAAACCGCGTCTTAGTAGATAAAACTACCAACGTTTCGGCTATCATGCTGTGGCCTTCTTCAGGGCAATGTCAGAGTCGTACAGACCTAAGTCGTTCTTCTCCCCTGCCATAGACGTACGACTCTGTACAGCTCTCTACAACTCTGACATTGACATTGCCCTGAAGAAGGCCACAGCATAATGGCCGAAACGTTGGTAGTATTATCTACTAAGACGCGGATTGTCCCGGACAAAAGAGTTCATACTGGCTCCGGCCGCCGAAGCCTACGTTTAGTTTAATTCATAGTTCGTATTTACGTTAGAATTTATTGTTGTCGATGCACGTGCCCTAATTTTTTTACTTTGAAACAAAGGGCTCCTTCATATGAAGATCAATGAACTCTTTTGAATGTTTCACAAAACGGCTCCAATGATTTTGCTTAAATTTTCTGTACGTAAGGTACAATTAGTAAGCATTACATCCTCATTAGCGCTATTTCGCTTCAAGGTTTGTTATAGATGCAGTAAAATAATTTCTGTCTGCTACATTTACACATTAGTTTACTGTTTCAAGAAGCTTGAATAATATTTAGCAGTGTAAATGAACCAAGCAGACGTAGAATACTATTTTAGTGAGCTGAAATGAAAGGTATAATGATGATATAACGCATAGGAAGACAGCAAACGCTCTGCAGATACGAAAATACATCAGTTTCTGTCTACAACGACATTAGATTTACATAACACTTACAACATATTTATAAGACTGTTATGTCGCTATATGTTTTGAAATATATACATTCTGAATATTTATTTTACTTTCAAAATTCAAATAAAGGGGAGTAATAAGTTTATCTGGCGACTTTGAAAAGGCATCAAGAGAGCACTGAAAGACGACCAAAGTATAGAGGACCCCTTTGCCAGAAATGACCCTTTTGACTGTAGAATATTTTCTCACTCTGTTGTAGTCGGAGAAACGCGTATGAGAAAGTACAAAGTGCAACGTTGTGTTTGGCACCACTAGTTTCTCTTAGTAAACAGTCTTGAATGGAAAACCCTGCCTAGCGTTGAAGTAATTTATATTATTTTTTGTTGAATTTTTTTTTACTTATGACGTGATAAAAAATTTATTACAATAAAAATTACAAAAAGGAAGCTGCAAGAAATTCTGACAAACTACTTCCTATGCTTTTTTAAACAGATAATGCCTGTTACAGCGCATCGAATTTATATCCAGCAGAATTTACAAATTCAACGGTTTGTAACGGGTAGACTATTCGTCTGACAAAACACGCGAAAGATTAGATTACAGTATATTTTGTCTCGTTTTTTTGCTGTAATAAGTATTTTCCTTTGAAATAATTGTGTTTCCTGTAAATGAGCAACAAAATAGTATTAAAAACTTGTTTTTTTTGTAATTCTTCAATGTTTTTTCGTGTTTCCTGAAATTTGTGGAAGTGGAAAAAGTAAAAAATTGTTATCAGCATGTCAACATTCGCAAAGAAGCAAAGTTTAAGATTTTTTAATAAACTTTTAATAAAAATTTCCAAAATTCTTGGAGTATAAGTTCAACGCCCTTTGTCGGGTATGTAGTTATCTGAGAAAAATAGGTGCCAGTTGTTGTAGATTTGTCTACTTTAGTTCTACAAAAAAATATTTTCTTTGTATAGTACACAGTTTTCATATAAAAAATCAAAATCTTAAAAAAGGACGCAATTATGGGGGGATTTTTTGAGTTGGTTTTTCATATTTCCGGAAGTTTCTGAAGGGACAGAGGTGAAATCCGTAATCAGTGCCCACAAAACCGTACGTGAGAGCATAAAATCACTTTTTTTCGAAAACGTTGTCGAAGAATGAATATAGTCCCTAATGACTGGATATTATTTAACCTGTATTTTATTCAATAGGATATAGTGTTTTGTTAACTTGTTGGATTCCAAGATTTTTTGTGACAAATTTCTTTTATTAAACTTACCCTTCTGCATTTCTTTTTGGCGTCTTTGAATACGAAATATGATCCTGACTTAAATAAGAGATGTATGGAAACATTGTTGTAAAACATCCTCTATTTTGTTCTTGATCTCAAGATTCATACTGGTTTGAAAAATTGTTATTGTTATTAATAATTAAAGATTAATAAAATTAATAATACCATATTAATTAAATTAATAATACCAGATTAATGAAATTAATAATACCAGATTAATAACATTAATAAATAATTGTTATTGTTATGCCAGATTGTTAATTATTTATTTGATGCATTTTTTTGAAGGTAATATATATAAATTTTGTGTTGTAAAACCATAATTTTTAAACAAAAATTCTCCCCGGTTAGACTACGGTCTAGATCGGCCACTGGCTGGTGTGCCCCAAGGATCTCGAATGACTGCGAGAGGAAATGACAAAGGAGGGATATGGGGTGTTGGAGGTAGCTGTCATTGAGAAGCAGCCTTTATGCTTCAAGTAACGCGCGTGTTTGGAGGAGATTACACCCACAATTCATTAGGCAACATGGCCGCACTTGTGGAGGATACACAAAAGCCTTAATAGCTCCCTCTCTCCCTCCCACCGATCCTCATTGATACTCCGGCGACGGTGGCGCTTTCACGGGAATCGAACGCGCTGTTAATCGGTCATTTTTTGGAAAGTTGAATGGAATCCTCGCTGTGTGATGAATTTCCATGTCGTCTGGTTTTCCTTTTTGCCAGAATTACTGATGTCCGACTCCAGAAAACCTCTTTTCTATTCATTTTAATTTCTTATTCATCCTCCGTACGTAAACTGTTAAATCTGTATAAATAAAAATAAAATACTGTTCATTGGTAACCGCATCACTTGGAACATCACTGGACCGATTGGGCTAATTTTAAAAACATATCCATAATAGTCAGAATAAGGTTTTTAGGGAAGGAAAAATTGGAAAAGTCGCCCGGAAAATTGGAAAATTAAAAAAAGAAATGAAAGTGCTTTTTTATGGTTCATATTAATTTAGCTTTTTTTGTATTCAACTTTGGCACGGTTGTGTACATTAATTCTGTAGCCCCATCCTGGCCCGGGTTTTTCTCCGTTTTTCCTTCGGGTAGAGGCGGATTTCTTATACAGGTTCTCTAGGCTTTGTCTAGGGGCGTGTTTATTGTAACAATAAATCGTGAATTTAGTGTTTTTTTTTCAACTCTTATGATTTTTTAAACACTATACTCAGAATAATCTATAGTTCGATAATAACTTGTACATGTAAATTTACAAACATATTGACATTATATATGTATTATAACTCGCAGCTAACTTTTTATCTTATCTAGGAACTTTTGCTGAAATTTTTGAATCCGCCTCTGCCTTAGGGCCCTTGATCGGAATTGATGGGATGGTCCCTTGCTTGCTTCCGGAGAGTACATTTGTTTATTGTCCTCCACGTGGTCATACGCAGTTTGTACTGCTTTTTTGACAATAAATTTATTATTATTATTATTATAGGATTTTTGTATGAACTCAAGACCGTAACTCTCGATTTGAACGATTGATATGTGTGATTCATTTTTCTTTCGTTCGTTATGGTCATGGAAATGTTTTCAGAAAAAAAAATTGGGACAAGTTTTTTTTCTCATTCTATTCTTATTTTTTCGGAGCAGCTGAAACCGAATTTCAACTTTGCCCCCTTGTAAATCCTGTGCATTAAAAAAAAAAAATCTTCGAAAGATACGCTCTTTATTAGTGTTTTGTTTATAACTCGAAAAATACGAATCCAAAAATAATGCGCATTAAATTAAGTACTTGCGGATTTTTTGTCGGTCGAACAGATATCGCACTAGTTGTAATGACATGCACTGTACGTGGATAAGGAGGAGCAGAAGCTAACGGTACTGAAACAGGCAGCGCCCAGTCAGAGAGACAGCGAATGAACTATTCTTGGCGTTGAATCTTTGAATGTGCCATTGAGAGAGACAAAGGGTTTGAAGAATGTGAAGGTACGGACAGTGAAGGGCCGCTGACCGCTCCGAAGGAGCGTGGGGCGGATAATAGGGCAGCGGAGGCGGCGCTGGGAACCGCGTCCTCGACTGACCGATAAAAGACGAGAGAGAACACCGATGCCCCGCCTCTCCTCCCCCCCTCTCCTCCTCACGTCAATTGGGACGACTGAGACAGGTGACACGTAAGAGGAGAGTCAGAGACACGTCATGTGTCTTCCGAGAAGACTTTTGAGATTGTTGTCGCGAATTCGTAATTTATGTTATGTTTAGTCATTTTGCTTTATTTCGAGCAAATATAATTTATTTCTTAAACTCAGAGTTTTCCTCAAAGTAGTTTGGGGCGGTGGCTGCGAAAATAGAACCAGGTAGAAACGTTACATAGTGCGTTACGTGAATTATGACCAAAATTGTGAAATTTCTTATGTTGAACTTTTACAACTCGAAAATTACACTTTTAGACAATATTGTTCAACACAAAAAATAACCTACNTTGTAGCGTATTTTTTTGTCAGGCGAACAATTTTGGGCGCAGCGGCTACGCTAAGAACACCTCCGTGTGAGTTCTACTTTCAAATTATCCAATTTGAAATAATTCAACATTTTATTTCTATGTATATCTAAACTAAATAATTTCCAAAAATTTAATTAGTTTATTAATTTTTAGATAGATTTTATCTCCTCCGGAACTATTTTTTTCTCTTGCTTTTTCTGGAAATTTGTTCTGCTGGTACGTATGATGTGGCTTTTTACTGAGTATACACTCATGTAAATTTTACAAGTAACCTATTTTGATACAAAAACGCACTTTTTGAATTCTGACATTCTGTTCATGAAATTTTAAAAAAGATGGAAAATAAAGAACCGCATTCAGAAGAAGTGAATTTAAAATAGTGTCATCCATCTTGTGTCATTTTGAGTGATGAAGATAGGAACGAAACATCTATTATAATCTTTAATAGGGTGTTTTAAATCTATTTTTAAGTCAGCAAAGTCATTTGTATCCGAAAGTTGGTGTGTGATTAATTCCTTCTTACCGTGGATCTAATAATTTAATCCATTCTTTCTAATTATAAAACCCGTCATTAACAGAAACCGTATAAAATATCATTCTTTTAATGAATAACCCCTTATCATGTATATTATTTCACTTACATTTTATTATTTATTTCACTTACATTTTATGAAAACATGGAAGTATTTGATGAAAGATACCAACATCTGTTCCATCCCCTATTGTATTTGAAACGCCAAGTTCATTTACTTTCATTTGAGAGACAAAAAGTGTACTTCTACGAGTCAAGTGCATCAGTGTATTTGAGGTTATACTTCCAGTAAGTTGTTAGTTGAAACAATCATCTTTGTGGATCTATATTC
Organism: Laupala kohalensis; assembly: GCA_002313205.1. NCBI lineage: Eukaryota > Metazoa > Arthropoda > Insecta > Orthoptera > Trigonidiidae > Laupala > Laupala kohalensis. The sequence goes on from NNCF01127330.1 coordinate 49,737, forward strand.
AAACAGCTTCATGTCTAGACAAGCTTGACGATCTAGAAGGAAAGTCATGTAATATCATTATAGCAATTGTAATGCAAAAACGAATTAGTCCTCCAACTGATTCACTGACTTTGTTGCAGGACGTATACTGAAAGTCATGTAGCTTTGCAACCGAAAATTATGCAACATGGCTGCCTAACACAAATTGCCAACATCTACGAATTTAAGGAATATCCAAATAAATATTAAAAGTAGCCACAAAAGCGTCTATTTGCTGTACAACAAATACAAGTTAATAACACAAGAAACAAAGACACAAGGTAATGTTTGTTCCACACTTTGCTCGATGCAGAAGGAACAGAACAGCGCCACAAGAGCCATCGAGTGAATTGAATTCGATTGCCGAGGTTGGCGATGGATTTAAGTTTTATGAAATTCGAATGTCCTGCCAACATAACGCGAGGTACAAAAATCATCACTCTTATGGACGATGGCGAAGTAAAAGTGTTGGCTACATTGAGCACAAGCGCTGTACCAACATCTAGCCAATTAGACTATAAATAAATAATTTGTTGTCAAGGGAGCTGTTACAAACTGCGTGTGAACATGTCGAGAATAGCAAAGTAATTTACTGCGACGAATGTACAAAATACACGAATGAACACATTTTGGATTTGTTTCCGTTCGTGATTTTCTCGAGGCAAAAGGTAACATGAGTGTATTTGTTCGAGAAACAAATCAGTTGCGCAAGACGACGAAGCAGCTTGTAATGAACCCAAACGAGGGAGCTACCTGCGGTGGCAGTTGGGTTGTTGAGGGTGATTTAAGCGCAGGTCTACAAACCCCTCCCCGTCGAGTGGCGACCAACCGGAAGTGGCGGCGTGCCAAAGGGAGGGGGTTTCCGCTTCCGGGGGTCGCAGAGGGTGAGGAGGACGGGCACTGGGCAACGCGTCTGATGATAGATGCTCGGGGAGGAAGTTCGTGATAGATCATTCAACAGTCTAATTGAATCGACACATGCTAAAAGGGCAAAATGTCGATATAATTCAAAATTTAGTTCTCTGTAGAAACGATACCCTTGACAATAGCATAACAGTTGTGTTATAAAATACCTCAGTAATCTGCATAATAATGGAGGGAAACGCTCGTGAAATTTGTGTCGTATTAGAAGGGATTTACTCTGTGACAGACACCCTTTTGCCACGCTTTTGTTGACAACACAACCCAACTACATAAAACTTATTTCATTCTTTTAACCGCAAATACTGAGTTGAGTGCTGTAACACCAAAAATAAAGAAAATTATTTTTAAAACATCTGGAGTGTACCCCACTCAACTTTTCAATTACAATTAATAACAACAACTCATGGCACTAAACGACCTACATAACACGAGAAAAAACACTTGAAAATAATTATGAAAAAAGATAACATATTTCTCAGATCAATCGGTTTCGAAATATTTACCATCACAGTACATGGTTAACTTCTAAAACTCTTGGAAACATATTCGAGTATAGATTGCATGAATTATCTTCCATTTTAAAATCTTTGAAATAGTCTTATTGGCAGATTTAGAAAAAGCGGTTTAGTAATCTGGACGCAGATTTGACTGACCAATCAAAATGCATATTTTCAAAATTTTGAATATTAAGAAACTGGAAGTGGAGTGGGAATGAGTTGTCTTCTCTATTCTAATCGATCCCAAAGCGATATTCCAAGTTTAGTTTCGATACATCAATTCGTTCGTGAGTTATGGAGGGAACAAAATTCTTAACATACAATATGCACATGCAACATTGAACATCATCGCAAAAATTGGAAAATAGTCGACTGTCCTAGAGGCAATTCGTTAAGTTCCGAAGATATCTCAATTTCTTTTTCTCGACCGATTGCAATAGTTTCCATTCTGTGTAATTGCAAATTATTAACATTTATAGCTGAAAAATGTCTTTTTCGATAGAAATTCTTAAATGATACGTCAAATAGTTCGCAAATTATGGATGAAAAGAGCAAAGAATCGAAAACCTACATTTTACTCCATATTACACTTTTAAAGTTTAAAAGGATAGAAACTAAAGAAGGGTAGTAAAGACTAGGATGTTGTTCGATGATAAACAGAACCCGAATTCATTGTACGATCTTTAAGAGTTGGTACAGGACACTGTAACAGCTATTTATTGTTCAGGCGAATGAAGGGGCGCGAACACAGGAAAAATGCGTGATCTCGTTGCTCGATTATCCTCTTAGCAGCTGTGAAATGTGAAATACCTCTTTGGCATCTTCAGAATGTGTATAAAGCCGATCGCTCCTCCGACGCCGTCAAGCACGTTTCACTTTTGGCGGACTTTGCAATTGTGAACAGTTATTGCAAACATTGCACTTCATCTTTCATCTCGAATTTCTTGTGTTTGCGCCTCACCGCGTCACTTGCGCCCACACAATTCTATACAATAAATTATTATTGTTACAGTGTCCTATACCAACCCTTAAATTATGTACCATGAATTCAATTACTTCTTAGCCTTGACTTCCAGCTGCAAATGGAAGAGAGACTGTGTATTTCCCCCGAGGTGAGCCCTTGATAGCATCCGTCTAGAGGCAAACCCCGTATCCCACTCTGTACATTTTCATTCCTGTACATCTTTAATCCGCACGGGTCAGCTTCTGCGCGGTTGCACCGAGACCTTTCTCGAAAGAGCAGTCGTCCCGCGAGGTTTCCAGAGCACAAAGGACGACTTTCTAAAGCATTTCTTTACATTTGACCCGCGTTTTCTCAGATATATGTGAACGGAAAACTTGGGTTTATTTTCAGTTATTGGCTGCTACCTATAAGTTATTTAGTGTTTTTGGGGACTGGGGAAACCTGACAGGAAACTATAATAAAAATTACTCTTTTTATATCTTCGAAACAAACACTCCAAAAGCTTTACTTAATTTTTTTTCTGACAACGCTCAAATTTAATCAAATAAATAATGCGAGCCTTATGATCTTTTATAGACGAAGAGGTTTTTTATATTTTGTGGAAACAACTCGCAGCATTTCGACTTCGTAAGCCTTACATTATTTATTTGATTAGATTATGTAATGGATGTCAATTGTAAAATTTAATTAACTTTGAAAGAAGATTATATATTTTGATAAAATATTAAAAAAAGTTGATTGGTATTATCCCTAGCCGTTAATAATGACAATTGATGTCAAACATTATGTACTGTTTACAAAAAAATAAAAGAATTTGAGATGATCATACAGATTGACACATTAAGTATGAACCCGATATTTATGTTCATTGCATGTCTTTATAAAAATGACACAATATAAAAGTGTAGACATAAACTAAAATGTACATATTTCGTCCGTGTACCCTTTCCACACGTGGAGAAGATATGTGATATCTTTCGGTCGGGTGAAAACGACGACTTTGACAGATCATCTTAAGTATCTCCTTTTGCTAAATTTCATCACGATCGGTTCTGTGGTTTAGTCGTCATTAAGTAACAAACAGACAGACACGTTTTCGCATTACGAATATGTTGCTACGGATGAGCAGTAAAAATCGGAAATAAATAAAAGCGAAGGTATGAATGACATTCCCGCCACTACCCGGACGAAAACCGAAGAAACACCAGGGCCAGAATGGGGCTACAGAGATGATGTACACAACTTACAGTATCACAATAGTCACAGACTGCGAATAGCCCGTGATTGGTCGTTACCCTGAATTTGGTTGTTGAATCACAATGTATCACCTGGACTCGCAAATAGAGCAACAGATCGACTTTCGTCATTCCAGCGACGAGAGATGTAACTGACAGAACAATAGTTCAATAGTTCACTGGAATTGAAGGAATCGAAGTTTCTCTCTTGAATATTAGTAATCGACTGTTAAGAACATATTTTTCGTCCAAACTGCGATAAACTTTGTATAAATTCTTGGAAAAGTAAGGAAAAAGATAACTCAAAAAGTCTTATCGGAATGTAGGTTCTTATAAAACTATAAATAAATAGTTTGCAAAATAAATAAAGGATGGAATTGTATGAATATGAGTAGAATTTCACCTTTCATGTTCCATTTCTGTCAAGTGAACTCAAGTGAACAGGAAAACAAAGATAATGTCTGATGTGAAAACAAAAAATTGTCATCTCTCGTGTTAATTGTGAATTACATAAAATGCGGGGCTTCAACTGACTATGTTTTGAAAGTCGGTTAGGGAAAAAATTATTATCGGGTCTCCACTACTAATCTCCTCAAAAGTTCGTATTGGAAAAATTCTTTGTATATTCATTTATGACCCGATTTTATGCCAGGTTTTTCTGTGAGCTATTTGATCGCAATATACGGGGTGGTTTCCTTCGATTGACTCCGCAGTGCAACGTATTATCCTCCACGTGGTCATACGACATTTTAAACGTTTTTAGCAATATACAATTTATAATGCTGATTAATTGTTTATTTCTTTGGCTCTTTGCAAATTTTGCTACATTGTTAAATCTTATTGTGCCAATATTTATTAGTTTAACATTAGTAAAATGTGACGTATTTGAAGGGTTGAACAGAGTTTTACAAGAATTTTGTTTCGACGCTAATTCTGATCAGATTGGAGTCGAGAATACAACATTTCTAGGAATAGTTTCCATGTCTAAATCTGCTCGAGTGATTCACTGTAGCAGACTCTGCGTACATTCAGCTACACAGATGACCCATCAGTTAGCGTCCACGTTGAGCGAGCTCTGGCTGGATCCTTGTGGAAGTCCTGAGTGTCTGTGTGGGAGTAACAGTGGCGATCCATCTCCCGTAGCAGCCAGCGTCGGCCGCCTACTTCGTATTTCTCTCAAAGGTCGAGAACGCTGCGCTTCTTCTCACACTTCTACGCACAATTATTCCGGAGCTAGCGATCATAATGTGGATAAACAATCAATGGAACAGGTTAAAAATGTTGTGAACCAACGATTATTTTCGTGTGAGGTGAACTGCGCGATTAAGTTTTAGACTGCTGCGACGAAAGAAAGGTTTGGAGAAAAAAAAAACTAATGTGTTGTGAAATGTATCGTCAATATTTGAAGCCATGGTGATAATAACAATGCTGAGATAGTACTAGCGTATGTATAATTAAATCACTAAAATTTCTTAAATCGGAATAAATAAATCAAGAGAGTAACATTTGCACTTCTTGTGATTTCAACTTGAAAAACATACCTCATCGGCCATTTAAATTAAATATTTGCAATTTTTTGATGGTGGTATAACATTCATTGCGTCTTATGCAGGAAATGATAGAAGTTTACTTTGATTTATAGTTCATTTTCCTTTGTAGTATTTATTTCATCACCAGATATCAGAGAAAGGTATTTCACTTTTTCCAAAGAGGTGAGATGCATAAACCACGAAACCGTCGCATTCAGTCGCCATGTTGTTTTACATGCTCTTGTGTCCATTTCATACGAGAGTCAAGCGAGCTCCCAAATATTGTTTGTACTGTATTGTTACCTGAAACAAATTAAATCATGATTTTTCATCATTATTATTCATATTGTTGTATTTTATAACAATTAGTCTCGCCGTGTTTTAAAACTCAGTTATGACTAACTTGGAGTGTTGATCCCACCTTAAATTCCGAAGAATGTGAACTTTGAGACATATTTATTTCTCCCACTTCAGTTCTTCATTTACGTCATGAGTGATTCCCATTCCTCCCTCACCCACTCTCCTGCTCCCGCGCCGATTCCAGATCCCTGTGGGCAGCCACCCTGAGTGCTTCCGATCCATTTCGAATTGTCTCTCCCTCCACGCAGTCGTCTCTCCTCCTCCAAGAGTGGAATTGGCACTCGAGGAACAGGAAAGCGTCATTTCACTCACAGAATACTACACAGAAATCTCGGTGAACCTCGCCGCCAGGTAACAGATTAATTACGAGTTATGTTAAATGAAAATGGGAGACGAGACCGAGATTCGAACTCGGGACCTTCAGCTTATCTTAGTTGGTTTGTGCACCAGTGCTAAGCTGAAATCCCGAGTTCGAATGGGTACAAACCCTGCTCGGCCGAAGTAGGTGAGGTTTTCAACTGGGGTTTCCCTCACCTACTCCAGACAAATGACGGTTCGGTACCATATAAGATTCCCGGTAACCCAACATCTCTCCTTCCCAATTCCCTTACCCCAAGTCCAACGGTAAGGTGGAAGAGGAGACCTCACGGCCTGTATCTTGCCAAAAGTCATTAAATAAATAAATAAATAAATATCACTATTATCAGTTAGAGTGTGTCACTGAAGCCTTTCGAGTTAAAATTCTTCCTCGTATTCCGGAGAGGATCTCTTGTTCGTCTCTAGGTTCCGAACTAAATTGTATGGATATTCACTACAAGGAATTAAGAATAGTGTTTAATTATGACCATGTGGAGGACAATAAACAAATTTACACCCTGGAAGCATGCAAGGGACCATCCCATCAATTCCGATCAAGGGCCCTAAAGCAGAGGCGGATTGAAAAATTTCAGCAAAAATTCCTAGATAAGATAAAAAGTTTACTACGAGTTATAATACTAATAGAATATCAACATGTTTTTAATTTAACACACAAAAAATTATTTCACATGTACGAGTTGTTATCAAACTATTGATTATTCTAAGTACAGTGTTTCAAAATCATAAGAATTGAAATAACACTAAATTCACGATTAATCGTTTCAATAGACGTCGCTCCTAGACGAACTTGTGTAAGAAATCCGCCTCTATTCGAAGGAATTCTTTTTATTGTGTTATGGGCTAAATGCTATGGGTGAATTCTTGTGTTATGGGCTAAATGCAAAATTTCAATTAATAATAATTAAATTAGTGGTACTTTTAATGTTATTTGGTATTCTGACCCACTTACTAGTCCTCCATTTTCTTAAGTTGTGTATTTTTAATTTTTATATGGAGTTTTTGTAAACTTAGGTGATATGTGCCTTTCATTATAAAAAGATTTCTCACTCAGTTTCTATATTTTATTTTATTTTTTATGTTTTAAATCGCCTTACTTACAAGTTTGTATCATCTGTGCGATACATTCTATTCATCTACTCTCCTATAAACTGTTTATTTGTAATATGTACCTTAGTTTTACAACATATTTGTAATTATCTTACACTATGCAATGTATATAACATTTGTTATTGGAGGCAATAAGAAAACTTAAAAATAAAAATTGTTACAGAATCAGAAAATAAAATAATTAGGAAAACGTGATACCATGTTCTTTATGAAGAACTTTTTTAAATACCTCACGATATATATTTAATTATTATTATTGTTATTATTATTATTATTATTACTATTATGATGAGCAAATTTTCCCGATGAACAAATGACTCAATCAACTATTCTTTGGGTTCTTGTTGTTGTGCCAATGGGCTTTCATTCTTTCCGAGAAAGCTTGTTTACGTCCTTCCGACCACTTTGGTTTGTACTGTTTCTGTTTTGGTTTCTCTGGTATAACTTCCACTTTGTCTGAAAGTGTCTCTTTCTAAAATATTGGTTGATGTTATGTTTGCATTTATGAGGTCTTTCCGCATTTCGTTTAGCCAAAGTGTTGAGTTTTTCAGTGACCTATTATGTTTTTAGTCATCGATCCTCTCGTAATCTGTCTCGAAATGCTTTTTGCATGCTATGTCGAGATGCAACGCGCCAATAATCATGTAATATTCTGCTGCATCTGGTCCCTTACTGCGCCACTGGTAGCAGCACATGCACTGCTCCTTTACTTAAGCCCTTTACTCTCCTCATCTGCTCTTTGAGCAAACCGCTGAAAAATTGAAGCGCCCCTCCCCTGAGTGCGCACTAAAGTTCCCTTTCATCTTGAATCTCTTGGTCGGAGACTCTCCGGATATAAGGAGGTTTATTGAGGATATGGGGAGCTAGAAATATGGCTTTGTGATCCATACTTCGGAATCGTCTTCGATACTCTTCCGATTCAATAAAAAGAGCAAACAGTTTGCTCTCTATTATGAGAATGATAACATAAGAGTTTGAGATTCACGTGAACAAGTCGTTGAAACTCTGAAAATTAGAGGCACTTTAGTTTTCGACTTAATGTTTTTCTTTTTCTTGCGCTTTAAGTCGAAAACTATGTGTGTGTGTTTCCACCTTCGTCTTCGTCAGTCACAGATAATGAAGGAATTCGCTCCGAAATGTCGGTGTAACGCTTCGTACGCAAAAAGGTTGGCCAACAATGAAATGCAATGTTGATTGTTGTCCACTGTTCATTGTTGTGGCAAATTTGCATTAAGTCCCAAATAGGAATGTACCCTCAGAATGTAAGCTTTTCTTAATCCAAGAAGTGTTTAGGGCGAGTTGGTTTAAGTTGGTATTTTGGTAAAATGAAACTTGTTATTGTTCTATTGTACTTGAAAAATGGATTAATAAAGAACTTCTTTCACTCCATGTTGGCTCAGCTGAAAACCATGAACATGGTGAAAGATACCTGAAAGTATTAACCGAGAATCTACTCAATGCTAATTTAATGCTTGTTCAAAATCTATTTCTAAAATACGTGGCTAATACAAGTATTTCGATACCAAAGTCAAATATAAACCTTCTGATTATGTTGTTCATTTGTGTCCAAATGCCGAATATTTACGTTTATCTCACCGGGAAATTTCAATTTATCTTTAATAGAGTGGATAAAGTTAATAATTAATCTGGAATTGTAATCCTGACACGGAATACACCCTTGTTGATATAAACGACACCACATTGAGATTCTTGTCACGATTGCATAAGGAGAGGACAGTCAGCAGACGCAATCATATCTCCTGATCTCTTTCCCAGTGAGGCAAATTGAAGGGTCAGGTTTACTCATAATCCTCACACACTGGATGAGCTACAGTAGAACATTGAAAAAGCTATTGCTGTTAAATCCCTCAAGGAGCGCTGCTTCGCGTGCCTAGACGTCGTCGGTGGTCATTTCCAGCATTTTCTGTGATGGACAGTTCTCCTGTTCAGTATCTAGGGTCAAGTCAGTCATGTCAGTCTTATAAATATTTTCCGGACCGGTATTATTTTGTTCTCTCTGTATAAAAAGTAATATTAATCCCTTGACGGAGTTCTGATAAGTTTCCAGACCAGTGGGAACCGTCTTTTATGAGTTGGGAAAAACTGACATGACCGTAATTTTGACTATATTTCACATTGTTAAACTACGAAAGATACACATTTGAATAATTATTGGGATTCTGTGAGCTATATCGTGAGTAGAAAGTAAACACTAATAATTTTCTTTTATAATTTTGTTTCAGATTTGAAAAGAGAGGCGACCATATGCCACATGCTGAAGCATCCTCACATAGTGGAGCTTCTGGAGACATATAGCTCGGAAGGGATGCTCTACATGGTTTTCGAATAGTGAGTACTTCATTTTCAAACTCCCTCTCACTTTGTTGTGATTTCAGGACATTCTTAGTGTTTCCTAGTCTTAATGAAAAAGTCCCACCTCTGGACATTCGAGCGTGGGAATCTACGCGGTCCGATCCTGGACGATTAGTTGCAAGAATTTACCGCGTTTTAGTGAGATATCTGGGATTTTCTTCTGAGTGAAGAAAACTTTAAACTTAGCTGTCGAGTTGAATCTGTGACGCCATCTAGTGTTGAATCCTAGAATTAGAGGTATGCTCCTTCCCGCGTCGCCAGGATGAATGTTAGGAGCTTAGTCTAATAGTCCTTAAATTCCCCTGTGGTATTCTTGAATATTTTATCCTCGTCTGGGACAGTAAAGTATATAGTTGTAACAATTAAAAACAGACTTCTAACGCATTTAGCATCAATGCAGTCTATGGCATAGTGCATAGTCCTTCTGAAATAATGTTCAATCACACGTTGTCCTTGTGGTAGCGTTCTTGCTCTTCGCCCGGGTCGTCCCGGGGTCAATTCCCGACGGGGCCAGAAAAATTTGTAGATCACTGTTTCATATAGCTGTGAATACTGAAAAGCGACACCTCCTTCTATCCTGCTCCTACTGCTCCTAGTATCTCTATCTTGTACTCTTACCAAGTACATCTACTAACCCCTCCACCTGGTCCAAGTTGTCGGTAAACCCAGCTAACCGGTTCACTTACTAACAATACCCTTCCCCTAACACCCACCCTCCTTCTATTTTCTCCTATCGCTCCAATGTAGATAAGATTCAATAGCACTAAGAGCTACATTTCCCTCTTCGATATAAATACATCTACAAATAAATGGAATCCGACGACGCTTTCACCATTTATATATATATATATATATATATATATATATATATATATATATATAGTGGAAGAACGAACGTAACATCTATTTATCTGCAAATAGTGGGACAAGTCTAGAAATATTAATTCATGTAATTTTCCAAATGTTGCAATGTACTCAGGATTCCATGTTATTACATGGCTCATGAATGTTCATTGTGCATG